>PVIR01002590.1:14068-100675 GCA_004026965.1 Petromus typicus
GGGTCTCGCTTTGTGGTTCAGGCTGGCCCTGAGCTCAGCCTCAAACTCACATCACAATCCTCCTGCCTCTGCCTCCCGAGTGCTGGGATTACAGGCGTGAGCCACCACGCCCGGCACTGTGGTATGTGGTACTGGTTGCTGCTGGGTGTGGGTCTCCACGCCCAGTATTGTTATGTGGTTACCGGGGAATCGAACCCGGACCCTTGCGCTTGCGAGACAGGCGCCGGAACCACTGAGCTAATTCCCCGGCCCTGGACTTAATTCTTTAGTCCTTGCACATATTGCATATCTGGTCAGTTGTCAAATACAGTGGTGTCACAATCTTAATTTGGTTGCAACCAGAATCATGGAATGAATTCTGCAACCAGAATGGTAGAATTTGTTGAACTAAGGTGCTACTGTATATTCACAAGGGTCAGGAAGAAAGGACTGTACAGTAACTATCCTCAATGTTGGTCGTAAGGAACAGTGGGAAAAAAATCTTCACTCCCTAGGTTGTCATTTAGACGTGCTGAATGCCATCTCAAGGACGAGACACCACCATGTGTATTACCTAAAATGTCCACGGGTACTTCTTGAGTGTGCTACAGGTGAGGATTGTTGCTTCAAGAATCTCTGCTCAACCTGCTAATCAGCTGATGATGAGATGCTCAAAGAAATGAAGCAACTGGGCCAAGATCTCATAGCAGTAGCCAACTTGGAGTTCTGACACGGTGCTCGGAGTACTGGATAGGTGTTGCTCCCACTCCACAATCCATCTCTGTTGGGGTCGTCGCTGAGCAGAAAACAATGAGGAAAACCCAGCCTTGCTTTCAAGAAGCTTCCTGCCATGGATCTGCAGATTGGGCTGTCAGAACATGGCTGTCCCCTAACATATATGGGGGAACCACAGGACAGACTGGGGACTCTGCTTCTTAGAGACGAGGTGCAGCCCACAGGCTCCTGGGAAGCTCCCACTGTGGGATGGCATCCTGGCCCCCAAACCATGAAGAGTTCAGAGTTACCCACTCGGGGGGGCATCTCTTAAAAGGACTGTTTTAAGCAAATCCAGCCACAATGGAATCAAAGACCTATGGCCACCAGCCCTGGCTCATCACCCACTACCTAACACCAGCTCAGAGGTTTCACTCTCCCAGACAGGCTGCCCCAGTCTCTCACCATTCAGGGCTGCAGTCACCTCACCATGGCCTTAACCAGACTGCCTTTGGCAGAACAACAACAAACTCCTCCAGATGGAGAAATTACAAACTATTCTACCATGCTTTTCAAAAGAAAGGGGGGGGAAAAACCACACACACATAACTCTTTCAGAGTTTGTTTTTCATGGGCAGCTGGAAAAAAAAAATAAATCCACCAAATACCAACACCTTTCCAAAAGGTTTCATGCCAGGACCATGACGATTGGCATTAAGAATGTGGGTTTCCGGCAAAGAAAATGTGACACATCACTGAGTCAAAGACAGGCCCAGCCCTGGCTGAAAATCTTCGTCAGAACTGGGTTATGCCTTCCCTGGAAGAAGTTTAAATTAAGGGCAAGGGTGAAGTCACAGCCATGAGTCATTTTCTTTCCCACATGCTCTGCTCACTTTTCAACATGATCAATACGGCAAGTTTACTCACAGCGCTTCCTCTGGAGGGCAAGCTATGGAGAGCTCCTGGGAGAGCAGTGGCCTACATTCCAAGCAAGCCAGAAGCACTTAGCCACAGAGCCTCCAGAAATAACCCCGGGAGACTAAGACGGCACCAGAGTAAAAACAAGGGGCATTTGTGGACGGCGGAAGAGGAAAAGGAGGCAAAAATGAAGACATTATCATATTAATTCTTGTTCTCCACACTGTTAGTTTTGTGAGTAGAAAACCGGTCTGCGGTAGGAATGAAACTAAAGTGACGAGGCTTGAGAATAAGCCCAGCCCAGGATTTCCAGGCTGTGTACGTGGAGAGCCAGCGGTTTCATGATCACTGTTAGCTGAACCTTCTTCCTCTTCTCAGGCAAGCCTTACAAAACAGCCCAAATTCTGGGGCAAGCAGTCTGCCTTACCCACTATCTTAGAAGATAACACTATCTTCTAGACCAAAAGGGACTGTCCAGAGGGAAAGATAAGCACGATGCTTGATCTGCGGGGCACCTAGAAAGTAAAGAGTGACAGATATACCCTGGAGCAGGAGAAAGAGGGGCAGACGGGGGGTTGGGGGGGGGAAAGAATTGGGACACCAGCTGCAGCACCCCCTCCTCCTGCTCAGGCCAAAGCCCAGAGACTAGGCCTGCGTGGCGATGACCTCTCAGGGCACCAGGAACACCAGCAGGAACAGGGAGTGACCAAACCATCTTGTTTTATGTTCAGCCTTCTCAGGGATGATGCAGTTTTAAGTGAGACTAAACTTTAATTGAGCATAGCTTTCAGAGCTAGATAACTGAAACCCAAATTTTCATCATTACTGTGGACATTTGAAATAAACCTTTACCAGGGTACAAAAACATTTATCCTCTGAGAAAGGATAGTTAGAGTAATTAACATTGATACAATTCAACGGTCTAGCCAACTTTTTCAATAAAGAGCCATATATATCGTATGCATTTTAGGTGTGGGCTAATCATATGATACAGAGATATTACATAGGAATTTGATAAAAAATTTATTCTTGACAAAATTTAAAACGTAATAACAAAGGACAGTTATTTGTAAGACAAGTCTCCCAATATGAACTATGACACACTGAAGGAACCTCAGTTTGCTTGAGACTCCAGGTTAAAATTTTTTATCACAATGAATTGCAGACACTAAGGAAATAGTAAGTAGTTCAATGGTGGACAAGGATTAAGGGAAAGAGAAGGATAAAGAGAGCATGGAAGGCTTTCAAGGCAATGAAAATGCTCTAAAACACATGAATGCAGGTCACTGTAATTTTTTCTAAACCCATACACCCTAAAATAATCTATGTTATTTGCATGACCATATGTCAAAGTAGGTTAATAAAATGTACCATTAAAAAAAAATGCAGGACCAGGGATATAGCTCAGTGGTTCCAGCGCCTGTCTTGCAAGCGCAAGGACCCGGGTTAGATCCCCGGTAACCACATAACAATACTGGGTGTGGAGACTCACATCCAGCAGCAACCAGTACCACATACCACAGTGCGGGGCGTGGTGGCTCACGCCTGTAATCCCAGCACTCGGGAGGCAGAGGCAGGAGGATTGCTGTGATGTGAGTTGGAGGCTGAGCTCACGGCCAGCCTGAACTACAAAGCGAGACCCTGTCTCAAAAAAAAAAAAAAAAAAAAAAAAAGCACCATTTTGATGGGGGATTTGACAGCAGGAGATTATATGTGTGAAGTAGAAGGTATATTGGTTTTCTGTTTCTGTTTTTGTTTTTGAGACAAGGTCTCGCTTTGTAGTTCAGGCTAGCCCAGAACTCACTATGTAGCCCAGATCAGCCTGGACTCACAGCAATCCTCCTGCCTCTGCCTCCCAAATGCTGGGATTACAGGCATGAGCCATCATACCCAGCATTATGATATTTGGTTACCAGGGATAAAACTTGAGACTATACCTGCCAGGTAGACACTGGCACCACTGAGCTAAATCCCTGGCCCTTGGTTATTTTTCTAAGATGTATGAAACTTTAAAATCCCCTTTTACTGAAATGCTTACACTGATGGCATTAAGTGTGCCTTCTGAAAGGGCTCTGGGGAACAAGAGATTGAAAAGCGAATGAATCAAAATTCCAGTATTCTAATTGTTTTCTTAGTAGTACTATGAATTTATATGCCCCCCCCCCACTGCAGTGAGCCACCTCTATTGCTTAAAATTCCAGGAGGTATGCTCTCAAGGAGCATATCAGAAATCAATACTGCCTACTGACACTTAACTAGTTGGCCATGCTGTACCCAAATTTCTGGTTCCACTAAAAAATCAAAACTTTGCAAAGGGCCTTGCCTATACATGTCCACCTATACCCGCCTCCAAAAACTCCACCACCTATGAACTCTTAAGTAAATCTATTAATTCTTACAGAATTCTGCATTCTACCATGTCTCCCAGCCTAGCAGTTGCCAATTCTTAAAGCTTGTTAATACCCTTGGATTAGACAGAACATTGTCATCGCCTGTATTTTACTAAAGGCCAAGAGCAATTTCCTGTTCTCCAGTACTGTCTGCTGAAAGCATATACAATGCAAACATGTTTTCCATCCCAGTAGTATTCTCTCATTATTCTGCAACAAGGTATTTGCAACTGATATATAACTATCAACTGGTGCCCAAGGACTTAGAAAGAAAAATAGAAATGGTTGTATGACAGTAAATGGGATGAGGAACTCCATAAAAGCAATGGAAAGTGTGAGCTAAGCTTTGAAAAAAAAAGGTCAAATCCGGAGAGGCAGAAAGGAGGGATGACGACGTGCCACACATGTGTTATGGTTCGTGTCTAGATGCACCCCCCCATGCCGTCATAGGGCTTTCTTAGAGGTAGCTGAAACTCGAGTTTGTGATGCTGGGATTAAAGGCTGTGGTTACTAAATCAGTCCACTGATTGGTTTGGCACCACATTAATCCCAGTAGTATCGATAAGATAAATGGGCAGACAGACATTGGTAAGGTTCCCTTGTTGTTTTGGCTATGGGGTGGGTGCCATGAATTGATTCTTCTCTGTGATTCCCTCTCACCACCATGAGTCACTTTACCTTGTAGCCTGTCGATCATGGACTGAAATCTCTACCCACTGTGAGCTAAAATCACCCTTTTCCCTTTTAATTTAGATGTTAGGTATTTTGTTTTAGCAAGGAGAAAAATCAAAGAGAATGTGCAAGCTAGGGAAGAGGATGTCTCCAGGAAAACTCACAGGACAGAGCTCCCGGTGGGGCTGATGCAAAGGGTAAGAAGTGAAGCATAGAACAAAAGCAAAGAAAAACCTAATGCAATGTGGGACACATGAATTTACAGCCACAGAACTGGGCTCCCAATGAGGAAATATGCTTTTAAAGGCCTGCAGAGCTATGTAAGTATCTCTATAAACAAATAAGTAGTGAGAACTAGGGAAATCAGAATGGAACCTACAGTGGTACCAGAAAGAGAATGAGGGAGATTCATTCTACTTCCTGAGGGAAGAGATGAGGAAGAGAAGAAAGCAGACAGACAGGCAACCTGAACTGGTTCAATTCCTACATGAAAGAAAAGGAGTAAGTAGAAGGATTTTTAAAATTATTTTGAATTGAGCTTGAGATGGGATATATATGCTACCTCAAGCATCACTGTAAGAAACCACAACTGTGTATGTGGGGTCAGAATTCACTAGTTACTAGTTACAACAGTGATACGACTGATCCAAATTCAAGGGTAACATACGCAAGGCCTTCCAAACCTTTTTCAATCTACTCTTTGAGGCTAAGTGGTATTGGGCATAGTTGTTTCATCTCCTTTCTTAATTATAAGCTCACTATTATAAATTCCATATAACCTGTGTCCAAAACATCAATTACAAATATGAAAATACATCCACAGTAGGTACTAGAACTAGCAAAAATGAGCTAATGAAAGATTCAAGAATACATCATGATTTAGGATGTAGTAAAGACAGAATTTCAAAGCCATAGGAAAAATGAATTATCCAGTAAAACTAAAAAAAAGCAAACAATTTGATTAAGGAAGGCATGTACCACCGATTTTTTAGCATTAAGTTTGATATGTATGAAACACAGTGGGCCCTTAACTTATGAACTTGATCTGTTCCAGGGAGCTGGCTGTAAGTCAATACAGCTGAGATCTCAAGGTCTACCTGGGACCATGCTCGAGTTACCAAGAGGCAGATCAATCTTCTAAAAAACCTAAGTTGTTTATGTGTCAAGCCAGTTGTAACTCGAGGGTTCACTGAATGTAAAAATGTAAAGAATGCCCATAAAAGGAAACGGAAATTTAGATACTTATAAAATACTGGTGTTAGGAAAAGACTTTATACCAAAACCCCAGAATCAAGAACTATATGGGGAAAAACTAATATATAAGATTGCATACACATTAAATATCCTGCATGAAAAATATGTACAAATGAAAAGTTTATAAAAGATAACTAAGGAAGACACTATAAATATATAAACAGAGGACTAACATTCTTTTTACATAAAAAGTTCAGTGAGATACACATCCTATTAGAACACTGGCTTAAGAGCATGAGGAAAAAATACAAACAGCCAATACCCTGACTTAACCATATTGCTATTTAAAACACAGATACCATTTTCATTTGTCAAACAAAGGTTTAAAATTATGATATAAGGGCTGGGGATTTAGTTCAGTGGTTCCGGCATCTGTCTTGCAAGCACAAGGGCCTGGGTTTAATTCTGATAACCACATACAACAATGCTGCGTGTGGAGACTCATGCCCACAAGTAATCAGTGCCACATACCACAGTGCCGGGCGTGGTGGCTCACACCTGTAATCCCAGCACTCGGGAGGCAGAGGCAGGAGGACTGCTGTGATGTGAGTTTGAGGCTGAGCTCAGGGAAGCCTGAACTACAAAGGCAAGACCCTGTCTAAAAAAAAATGACACAAGATGAAACAAAAAATATATATTATATTGACCGTGTCCCTTAGCAAAAAGATCAAGGGAAAAAAAAAATGATGATTGTTTTCACACTTCTATCGCCCACTGAACTACAGATCTTAACTAGTTCAATAGGGCAGAAAAAGAGACACAGACACGAATGTGAGTGACTAGGATTTATATGGCATAAGTGCTTAAGAAGACTCCCAGCAAAAGCAGAGACAGAAAGACTCTCCATATGCCTCTATGTTTCTGTATCTCTTCATCAGCTTTCAAGGCAGACTATCTCCTCAAGGATGTGTGGAGAGCGCACAGTCTAAGACCACAAAGGTAAGTTTTTCTCTGACGCAAAAGAAAGATCTGTTTGCTACACAGAAACTGAAAGCGACATCACCCTCACAACTGGATTAAATACTGGTAAGTTGCAATTTATCCAAATTACTGACTTTTGCTTAGTGAAAGACGCTGCTAAAGAGATAATAGACTAGCCACAGAGCTGGAGAAAATAATGGTATATGTGTACAAACTGGTATCTATTATATAGTATATGAAGATTTATAATTCAATAAGAAAAGCGATAAAAGCAAAAGAATCAAGCACATTTCACAAAGGAAAATATACAAACAGTGAACTGTATGTTAAGTGCTATTCACACTGGGCACTGTGGTGCATGTCTGTTGTTCTAGCTACTTGAGAGGCTGAAGACGGGAAGATTACAAGTTCAAAGCCAGCCTGGCCAAGTTGGTGACTGTGTCTCAAATCTTCACAGGGCTAAAGATATGCGTCAGTCAAGGTACACTTGTCCAGCACGAGTGAGGCCCTGAGTTTGATCCCTAGCCCTGCACCCCTCACACACACTCAAAGCCTCATTAGCCATCAGAGAAATGCAGGGTAAAAGTAGTGAAATATCACTACATGCTCAAAATGGTGAATACTAAATAAGGCTGAAAATACTACACTGTTGGCACAGATACTGAGCAACCAGAAATTTCATCCACTCTTCATGGAAACGTTAGACACTAAAATGACTTTGGAAACAAGTCGGGTAGTTTCCCACAAAACTAACTATACACTCATCTTTATGACATAAAATTCCACTCCCAGATACCCAACAGAATTAAAAGCGCATGCCCACAAAAAGACTTGCACAAAAATGTTCATAGTCACTTTTACATATTAGACCAAATTAGAAACAACTCAGGTATCCAAAGCTGCTATCTACAAAACAGAACACAAAATACAATGGAACAAGCCACTCAAGTGTGAACAAATTTAAATAGCAGTGCAGTAAGTAAATGGCATCGCCCACAAGAGTGTAAGCATAATTTCACTTATCTGTTCAAGAACAGGGGAAACGAGGCTTAAAAATATCAGAACAGTAACAGTCTCCCAGGTAGAACTGACAAGGAAACGTCATGAAAGAATTTCCTTAGATAATGGTCTCCTCTTCCATCTCACAAAGTTTTGGATTACACAATACAGACATTTTCCAAAATTCAACGAATGCACTTAACATTTGTGCTTTTCATTGTGTTAAAAATTCCACTTAAAAAAAAAAAACCCAATACTAAGTAAATACAGCACTGCCCTATTAAGGATATGTATGCTAAAGGGTTTGGGTGAAAACTTCTTAAAGATGTGGCATATTAGTTTGAAAAGCCTCAGGCAAATCAAATGGACACAGTAGGTATAAGAAAAACACTGTATTGGGCTAAAAATAAAATCTGTCATGAATACAGATCACTTTTATCACCTGCGCTCTAATGAGCTCTCAAATTAAGGAATGTGCCTCGCTGCTCAGGGTCTACATTTAGTACCAGGCAAAACACCTTTTTTAGTTTTCCATGACCTGATCTGTACCATCAAGTGCACGGCTGCAATTGGTTTCAGTTTTGATTTGTTCAACTGTCTGTGAGAGCTACTTCATAGAAGATTTTAGGAAAACAACCAATTTTAATTTTTTTAAAAGGCAGCAGCCCAAGAAAATCCCACTTGCTAAAAAGATCATGTTTGAAAAAAAGGAAAAATTACGCTAACCGGTCTGATAACCAGCAGCTGATCAAACTCTTCTCATTCAGTAACAATCCGTTCACTCTGATCACTATACTCGGAAAGACTCCGAATATTTAGCCACTGTAAATGTATTTCTTCCCACACACATACAAAAGATTTTTAAATTTTAAGTTCGGGGCAGCCAAGTTCTTTTTATACCCCAACTCACACCCAGACCTCTGGGATGACCAAAGCACAGCCCTGAATGGCAAAATAATTGTGCCCCCTGCACATAAATCACCCCCACTATTCCCAGAAGCAACGCATCGTCAAAATCAAAGTCAAGCTACCCACAATGCAAATGCTCCTACAGGTAGACAGTCAAAAACCTTTGCATATTCTAGGAGTCCTGTGAACCTTAAAGAAGGGAAATTAAGAGGAAAAGCTCGCTGTCACCTCTGTCACTTAGTCTCTCAGCACTTAGTTGCTCTCACCCTCTTCTTACAGTGTTTCAGAATCCTAGAGTTTCACCCAGCGTACGACAGGGTGGTAAACTAACTTCAGTAATCCCTGCTTTTAGCACTTGAACAGTAGAAGGGTAAAATATGTGGGAGTGAAATGGAGTCTGCAGTTTAAAAATAGGCCCATGTGCACAGTCCAAAGTCAGACGGCAAGAGGGGAGTATGAAGAATTTCTGACATCGCCTGAACCAACAACATCTACAAGAACTTGGATCTCGTATTCCACACTGCTTCTGCCTATGTTATTCCATGCTTTTTTTTTAAGTGAGTGAAAGGCCAGTCAGCCTGCCAGCGTTCTAGAAATAAATTTGTCTCCCTCTTTCCTACACATCTGTCTCAGGTCCAGACGGCATTTCTGTCTTTTTAGAGCTGTGTCTGATTTATTTGTTTCCACAAAAATTCATTCTGTTTCTCTTTGTCAGTTGAAAATGTTTATTTCAAAAAATGTAGACGTCCTGCAGCTAGTCCCAAAAGTCCATTATAATTACATGCTGAGTGGAAAACATCCTCTCTCCCACAAGTTCGTCTTACCATTGCCTTAGATAACATGGATTCGGCATTTGAACGTATGTATGCCTCCGAGTATCTCTCCTTGCATTTCCTCCTCTTTAGATTCAGGTTTTCTAACCACAAATTCTCAAATCTGGAGGAGAGAGTTTGGCCCATCTGTTTTAGTCCTATAGAAGTTTTCTGTTTTATATCTAAATTTCTCAGTTTAGCTCTCAGACTGGGAAGCATGGCCGTCGCGTCGCAAGTCTGAACCAAAAAAGGAATCTCTGTAAAGTCTTTGAAATTAGACTTTAAGGCTCACTTAAGTTTCCATGTTCGTTCTTTTGATTTATGGCTCTCATTAAAAGGAGGAGGAAGCTGAAATAGTTCTCTTCTTTTCCTTGGTTAGTGGCTTCAAAGCAGTATATGCTTGATTACCCAACTACATTAAAACTAATTTGCATCACCATTTTAAGCACCAATGTGCTCAACAAAGCAGAAAATGTCCTGCAATCCAAATATATGCTCACATTTTCAACTTAATAGGATACAATGTAGCGAATCCATCAACATAATGGTATAGTTTTTCAAGGACACAAGCAAAAAACCACTTCAACGTTTCACGATCCAATGTTGCATTTTAAAGGTGAAATTCACATCATTCTTTTCCTGCTGCTCCTGAAAGCCTGATAACCTCTTAGAAAGGTAAATCCAAGTGGCAGCCAATGTACGGATGTGAAGACAGTAAGAGAAACACCCACAATTTTAACAATCTTTGTTAAAAAAAAAATCAAGAAATGGCATCACCTGTTTCTCATCTTCCACTTCCAGCACTGTCATTTTGACGTACGCATGTCACAGTCGACACTTCCTTGAGTTTCAATACAGTATTTTCTCTCCTCCTAAAATAGTAAACTGCCATTCTCAAAATTAAAAGCAAATTAACTAGTGCCACTTAAAGAGCATTTTTAGAATCAACAATATAAGCAAAAAGCAAGAGACAAACTTTTTCTGTATGAAAAGCTGTATCAAAGCAGGAAATTCAATAGGGTTTCTATGTGATATTAATATAAATTATAATCCTGAGATGCAAATGTAAAAAGGAAAATACATAAAACTGACCTTCTTGCTCCTTTTTCCACTAAATAACAAATATGCTTCCACCTTTAGAAAATATTTCAGAATAGCCTTTTGTACAAAAGGAAACAAAGAAAAAAAGAAAGTAAAACAGGAAGGCTAATTTAATGACTTCATCTATGAAAAGGACTACGTTTAGAATTCAGATGAGTTTTATCTTGGTTTCTCTCAGGCAGACCTTTCAACCTGTGGAAATTTTAGCTTCTCATCTAGAATCCAAAGCAGGTGATAATTCGTTAAATAATAATTCAATGATTAATCGTTGAATTTTGGTGTGAACTATTCATTTAACTCCATTATCAAATGTTTGTTAATTTTATAAATATTGGCATATGTCTATATATTCCATACAGTTCTTACTGGTCTATAACAGCTCTAGAAAGATCATCAAGTCCTCCCACTTAGCAGTCACCAGTGAAATCAAAGCATCATGTGTAGTTTGGTCACAACATTACACAATCCCAATGGGTGAATACATGGCACATGTGTCTTGATGAAGCGCTAACCAATGAGAGGACAGACAGACATACAGAGACTGATTCCCGAGCTCTTTCTCTCTTAAAAAAAAAAATTGAGACAGGGTCTTGCTTTGTAGTTCAAGCTGGCCCTGAGCTCAGCCTCAAACTCACATCACAGCAATCCTTCTGCCTCTGCCTCCCGAGTGCTGGGATTATAGGTGTGAGCCACCATGCCTGGCACTGTGGTATGTGGTACTGATTGCTGCTGGGCATGAATCTCCACATCCAGTATTGTATATGGTTGCCGGGGGATTGAACCCTGGGTCCTTTGTGCTTGCAAGACAGGTGCTGGAACCACTGAGCTAAATCCCTGACCTTTTTTTTTTTTTGTACCAGGGATCCAACTCAGGACCTTGCACTTGCAAGGCAGCCACCGGAACCACTAAGCTACATCCCCAATACCCTGTCTCCTAAATTTAGATTTGAAACTGATGAACTGTAAGAAGAAGTGTTCCAACATGGAAGCAACTGGGGTGTTTGATTCACAATTAATGGCGAACAGCCATGGTGAGCTGCCTGTGCACGAGGGTGCAGGGCCTCTGAATCTTGTCACCACAGCAGGTTAGCCTATTCCAATTAATACAAAAGCAGCTCTCCCACTAACGTCCTACCTAAGCTGGTTTCCAGATGCCACCAGTGAAGAGCTGCATCTGAATCATTCTTGCCCCAACTCAAGAGTGAAAGACTCAGTCACCAACCACTTCTGCCCTCTAGTCCCTTCTACTCTTGACAGTCAAGGGTAATAAAGTGGGGAAAGATTTTTCCTCTAATACAAGACTGTAGCTTCAACAGTGAAAATGGAACATCAAAATCGTGGAATCTGACCGAGATAATACATTTTAACATGAAATAATTACAAATTGATGATTAGAATAAAACCATTTCTTATTAACACCTCCAAAATCTCTTAGCGTCACATTTTCTTTCCATTTGTCCTCCCCTTGGCTGCACGTGGAATTTTTAAAGACAATATAAATTTACTCCCAGGAGGGCACAATTGCCAGACGGCAAATCAAGTCCCTAGACTCACTCATATACATCATAATAGTGGACATTAACTACTTGGGATTGTAAGTAATCCATTTCCCCCAACCTTCAATAGTAAAGGTTTTGTTTATTTCATCTAACATTTTCCCACTCACTCTTAGACAAAGTTTAGATGTGTTTTAAGCAACTTAATTTGATCTTAGCTAACTATAAACATTATTAAAATGGGGTCATAATTAAAAGAAGTGAACATTAAGAAGACAGCCCTTCCAAAGAATACTTTTTCACTAAACTTTCCAAATACTCTATGTACCCTTGGACTTGGCAGTTAGTAATGTCCAGAACACGAGAACTCACGGGTACTTATGTACTGATGGTCAGCTTATAGTGACTCTTCCCACTGGACACCCAGAAGGCTACCCTGGTCCTAGCTCTGACAGAAAAGCACACAGAAGCCATCATCAGCTGCCACCCCACGTGCGGGTATGAGACCAGGCTGCACGGCCTATCAGTCAGTGACTGTAAAACTGAACTCAGACTTGCAGGGCTTACCCCACACTGCACATACATCCGTTCAAAATTCAAACAGTTTGTGCAAACCATGGATCGGTATTCAAATAAAACTTTTAAAGAGATTGTGTTCATGTGAAAAGGAAATGAAAATACGTGCCTATGTCTTTGGGTTCTACATTTCCTGGGGAGAGCTGATAGGCCTTCCAGGATTTAAATAGGCATAAGCCAAGCAGCCTGGGCAAGGTGTGGGAGCAGGAACAAAGGGCTCTTGATTTTAAGTCACCAGCATCTCAAGAATCCCTGCGCACCACACAGGAAGCCAGCACCGCAAGCCCACAGCAGCTGTGCACATGCCACACTACTTGGCAGCACAAGCTTGGAAACCTAAGAAGAGCCGAGCCACATGTAGCAGAACACAGCCAGAATGGTGCTCAGGGACAGGATTGACACCTAACAGGTCCGTGTGGAGAACCGCAGTCTCAGGGCACAGTGAGAACAGAGAAGCTGCGGACAAACAAACAAAAAAACCCCAAAAACCAATAAAAAAACAGTTCAGAATTAGAAAAAGTGAGACCAACAGGTGTTCAGCATGAACTGACTGGTACTAAGGAAACTCAGGGTCTTTTCACTGAACTACATAAATAAAAAATAGATTTTTATTTTTGGACAGTCTTGCTTAGTTTCTAAATTGTCCCGGCTGTGCGGAAGCTCGCGATCCTCCTGCCTCAGCCTCCCCCCGTGCCGAGCTTCTAGGCACGTGCCACCATGTCTGGCTTTAAGGGTCCCTCTCATACTTAGTTGCCTCTTTATCCCCAAACAGAAGCTGATGCCCAGTAGTTATTCACTGCATTTGCAGAATAAGTAGAATGAGTGACACCCGCCAGATGCTCCACTTTGGACCAGGCCCTGGGGACAAAGGAAAGACGCGGTCTGCACCTCTACAGTGACAAGGAACTAGAGAAACAAACTGGACTCAGAAGAAACACAAGACCTGGCCACTCACCGTGAAGCATGGCGTAGTGCTGCGCTCAAGAGCTCCTGGCCATTCTCCGGGGTCAGTCGGACCCGAGAGCGCAGTCTGATCCTGAGGTCCCACCACAGCAAAGCTGCCTCTGTAAAGCTGTCCACCCGCTTGGACCGCAGACAGCTCCCCAAGGGCCACCACCCCAGCGCCCCCAACAGCTCAGCGCCAGCACTAAGGGAATAACCTCCAGGACAGCAGGTAACCCACGACAGACAGGCTCTGTTCTGAGGCCTCTGTCACAGCCACACAGCAGGCCAGTGACCTGGACACCTCCAAGTACAAAGCCGGACATGCAGGAGGCCTGAGAGGGTGTAAAAACAAGGGAAGTTCTCAAGATGTTAGCTCCTGCGAAAAGTCCAGTTCAATTCACTGAACTGAATTATGCCTCACAACTCAGGGGATGATTACAGGAGGAGGCAAAGAGAACACCAAGTGGGGGGAAGGGACAGGGAGTGGTGTGAGCAGGATGGCAGCGAAGCACGCGACGGAGGAGGCAGCAGATGGGTCCACATGACGGAGGCCTTGGAACGAGTCTGACAGAGCAGCAGCTTCCCGGAATCCCCACATCTGCTGCTGCAAAGCTCTGCTCACTGCCTTTATCCACAGTAAATACTACTCTGTGTGTGCATGTGTACCTTCTGCTGAGCTGCAGACTCCCCCGCAGCAAGCCAAGGGCTCCCCCGGAAGTGACTGGGAGCCCGCTGTCTCCGATGCTGGAGCACCTCACGTTCCTGGCCCATGGCCCTTCTCGAGCACTCATTAAGCCAGCGACTCCCTCCTGCCTGCCGCCCCAAACTCCGACTACTGTGTACTGCAGTCAGCCTCTGAGCTCTCAACTCAGAACTTCTCCTTCAAGCTACCCTGGCTCATTTTTCTTGAATGCCAAGAGATGGGACGACTCTGGGCCCTGCTTACCTGGCCTTTGCCAGCGTCTCCCCAACTCCAAAACCTGCCCCCAACACCTCTCCTGTCCACCTCTCTCTGCTTCCTCCTCTACACCTGCTCTCCTTTTCCATCTTGCTCTCGGTCCCAACCTAAATCACACACAACACCAAGTCTTCGTCACCTAAAACCTCCACTTTAAGCAACCATTATCAGCTTTCCCTTGCCCAGGGCCTGCCTTTCCAAACCCTAGAATTTACCCTGATATAATTAAACGTTAGTTATCAAATTCCAACTCAAATCCCTGAAAAAGAAATAATGTGGGACCAAAATATATTCAGTTTCATTCACCCCATCAATTTAACTTAATTGCCTATGATTATATTATCACAACCCCCCACAAACATAACATGTAATTTCTCAATAGTTTATACAAGTCCAGGATTAGAATTGGTCAGCCATACACCGTACTTGATTCCAGCACTGGTTAAAAAAGATTCTTCACTTGCTGTCCTCATTTATCTGGCCGGGTCATTGTAAGAGGTGAGCTTACAGCAGAACCCTGCAGGTTACACATTCAGAGACCCGAAGGAGGACAACAGAATCTTCAGTCTGCTGGAAAACCTCACCAAAGCAAACTGGGAATTCACGGCTCATATACACGGCTGCTCCACCAACTCTCCTTTAGAAGAGCAACTATGCTTTTTACCTCAGTGTCACGGAGGTAGAAACAGTTTTCCTGTCTCTGCCCCCAAATTACTATTCTTCTCTTCCCAGAGTAATAAAGAATGGAACTTCAATCTTCTCTCATCAAACTCTTAGCGAGAAGAGTGGGGTTGTGACAAGCGATGGCCAACTGACTAGTACTCACAGATACCAGCGACAGCCCAAATGACACCACCGGGCAAGATGAAGAATCTGGAGACGGGCTTATACAGCTGGACTGAGGACAAGCAGACAGAGGGCTGGAAAAAGCAACACAGCCCAGCACAGTGTGCCCAGCGGAGTGCCAAGCATAGACATGGAGAAGCTGCCCAACTGCCCTAGCATGGCATAGGCTCACTGGCTCTCGGGTGGATGAGTCCCCTCAGAAAAAGGAGGCTCTTCTAAGACTCCACCCTGCACTAACAGGGAGAAGGATGTCTCCATCCAACCCAACCCATAGCTAGTGAACAAGACAACCTGCGCTACCCACCTCTCCTGGGCCCTGGGTGAACGTGTGAGCAACCACACAGCTCTCAGGAAGAGTCTTTAACTACAAGTCCACCTTTGTGCCTATCTGGTCTTCCAGCACGAAGACCTGAATATGCCAAAATAGTCAACAATCCCAACACTTAATGTAGCACTCTGAGCACCAGGCTACTAAAAGGACCCACAGATGCAATCTGGAGAACCCTATCTGTGGCTGGGCCTTCTGGAATCCTAAAAATGAAATCAAAAGACAAGCCAGAATTAGCAGAAAAAATCAAACTGCAGAATCTAGCAGTAACAGCTA
Organism: Petromus typicus; assembly: GCA_004026965.1. Lineage (NCBI taxonomy): Eukaryota > Metazoa > Chordata > Mammalia > Rodentia > Petromuridae > Petromus > Petromus typicus. The sequence goes on from PVIR01002590.1 coordinate 30,163, forward strand.
CAAAGTATTAGACTATAGTTGTAAGATATGGAATATAACTATTCGTAGTATGTATAGAGGTTGAAAGTACAAGGGAAACTGTCAGTACAGAATACAACAATCACAAAGAACCAAATATCAAAATTCCCATTGGAAATGGGTAGCCCAAAAGATGCCAGCAGCTGTAATAGCGCTAAATACAAAAATCTATAACCGAGGGCCAGGGATGCAGCTCAGTGGCACTGCACCTGCCTGGCAAAATGCAAGATCCGGAGTTCGATTCCAGTAGGAGGGTTGAGGGGAGAATCTCTAACTTAAAAGAAATTGATCTGAAGGCAGCACACAGCAAATGGAGGAAGAAAAAAGCAAAGGATGTGGAGAACAGAATGAGAAGGGATAAAAATTGTCTAATCACACTTCTCGAAGGAAACAGCTGGGACAAGTCAATATTCTAAAGCAAAAAAAAAAGACTGGGAACCGTTCCAAAAACATAAAACATTAGAAATCCACTAAATCTCAAGAAGCAAGACAAATTTTTAAAAGACAAAAATTAAGGGAATAAAAATCAGAGCAGTTGATTTATCATCAAAGGAAAACAAGGAAAAAGAGAAGCCAGGAGACAGGAAAACAACAGCTTCAAACTATTTTGAAAAAAAAAACCTGTCAAATTACAATTACGCACCCAGGAAAATGTAATGAAGTGAAACCAGCAAAAGACATTCACCACAGGAATTTCCAAAACAAGTACTTTAAGACAAATGGTGCCAGAGAAAAGGCTTAAAACAGAACTAGTAACAATGAACCCAAAAAATGGGGAGGATGTGGGAAAATTTAAATAAGAGCAGGTTACATAAAACCAGGTTACAATATCTAACTTACAAGATTAAAATGTTTTAACAGTGTTGAAAATAATAGCACAGACCTCGGAGGGAGTAATCGGAGTCCCGGGGTCCTCAGTCCTTATGCTATTGGGTCAGAAAGTCAACATGCTGGACACTTTCTGCTTCTGGTATTTTAAAGATACATTCAAACCCCTGGCATCACCCCGGGAGGACAGAAGGAGCTTACGCTTCCAAGAAGGCCATAGGGAGGGCAGGAGGTATGTCAAGAGGGGAAGGAAAGCCTTTACTCTATGAGAAGATCCCCTCCACAATTATTATTTAAAAATCAGATAAAATTTTAAGTAGAAAATGAGAGTAAGAGTTAAATCCTACTACATAAAAAATACCCAAGTAGTCTTACAACCAAGTTCTAGCAAACCTTCAATACTACACAAAATTTTCTGGGGAATGGAAGAAGAACAAACCCTCCTCAGCTTATTCGCTAAGGATACTATAACCTTAACACTAAAATCATGTCCACAAAAGTGTGAGGAAACAGAAATCTATACCAGTCTCACTTACGAATACAAAGCAAACAGAATCCACTCAGGCCAAAAAGACCCCAGAGCCACACGACCTTTATCACTGGTAGACAAAAAAACAGTTCTAACATTAGCACATCTTTTAACACAATTCACCACATAAAAGATAAAAAGAAAACCATATGACCGAATCATCAGATCAGACTGGCCAACATCTGCAAGAGATACCTCTAGCAATCTCACGATGCGAGGCAGACACAAGGCAGTCCCCCTTCGCTTTCGAAAGGGTAACTTGCAAAAGCCAGTGTTGCAGTCAGTGGTAAATGGCTAACAGAACTCCACTGAAAGTGGGAAGGCCATTTCGGAGGCCCATTCTTGGACTGGGTCTTTAATTTGGGAGGTCTGATCTAAGTTTTCTGTATATTCTCGATAGTAAACTTTTGTCTGAGGAACAGCTGGTAAAAACGTGGGTTGTCTCTTCACTCTGTGGGTGGTTTCTCTTGCTGCGCAGAAGCTTTGTAATAGGAAGAAATTTCAGTTATTGATTCTTTGTGCTAGTTCACGTATGACTGAGGCTTTGTGCACAAAGTCCCTCCTGACACCATTGTCTTCAAGAGTTCTACGAGCCCCTCTTCCAGCAGGACTGCTGTTTCTGTTTTAATATTTAGAATTCTGATCCATTTTAATTTTAGTTTAGTGCATGGTGAGAGATATGGGTCTAGTTGTAATCTTCAGCAAGCTGAGACTCAATTGTTCCAGCACCATTTACTAAAGAAGCTATCTTTCCTCTAACTGAATGCATACTGAGCCATACTCCAAAGTAAAATAAACAGGATACACACACGTAAATACCGAATTGTCTGGTGTAAGAAACTGAAGGTGTGGGCCGGAGATATAGCTCAGTGGTTCCAGCGCCTGTCCTGCAAGTGCCTGGGTTCGATCCCCGGTAACCACATAACAATACTGGGCGCAGAGACTCACCCTAGCAGCAACCAGCATCACAACCACAGTGCCGGGCATGGTGGCTCACGCCTGTCATACCAGCACTCGGGAGGCAGAGGCAGGAGGATTGCTGTGATGTGAGTTGGAGGCTGAGCTCAGAGCCAGCCTGAACTACAAAGCGAGACCCTGTCTCAAAAAACCTAAAAAAAAAGAAAGAAAGAAAGAAAGAAAGAAAGAAAGAAAGAAAGAAAGAAAGAAAGAAAGAAACTGCTGGTGTGAATGAGAAACAATACATGTAATAGACAATGAAAAACAGAAAGAAATGGGCCAAAGGGGAAGGTGGGGAATGGAAGGAAAGAACTTAGGTAAAGAAAAAAGAAGGAAAAAACAGAAACAAAGTCTGTAAATAGGGAAGACTAGAGGTACGGAAGGGAGTGCAAGGAATGGGGAAAAAAGAAGAATCCAGATTTGCCATGTACAGGTACAAAGTCTCAATGTTGAAGGTCACCAGGATGTATGCTAACATGCACCAGGAAACTTAACGAAGAAAAACAGGCAGATAACGCGGAGCCACACCACTACCGCTCCTCCCCTTTCACACTCAACAGAAAGTCTCAACCAACACAAGGCTCCACATGATTGAAGAGGTAAAGATTCAAAAAAAGAAATCCCTCTGCATCATGCATGACATAATCCTCTACAGAAAACCCCAAAGAATATGCAATGAGTTAGGATTAGTAAGTGACTTCAGCAAAGTTTCAGGATATGGAAAACATTTCCCTAAGGAAGAATGTTTGAAAATGGAATATTAGAAAATATTCCATTGCAAATGCAACTGGGATTATTAAGCCAATAGATCTCACAAGAGATGTGCAAAATGTTAAGGAAGAATGTACTGAAATGTACTGAAAGACACCGAAGACCTAAATGGAAAGATATCACACTTACAAACAGAAGGACCCATATAAAAAATACGCCTCCAGACCACACACTGATCCAGAGTAATTCCAATCAAAAGTTCAACTGGCATTCTTTAAAAAACAAAAGTAACCAAATAAATCTGACAGACCGATTCTATAACTATGAAGAAATGCATCACAGAATAGGGAAGGTGGATTTTCCTAGGGAGACTTACCCGATCTAGAACTTAAGGTAACATAATGTGGACTCGAGGATAAAGACCACTACAACAGGATAAAAACAGCAGAACAGATACAAACAGACAAACATGAACATAACAAAAATATCTTAAATTTTGAGGGCTTTTTTTTTTTTTAGGGACAAATTGATCTTTAATAGTGCTAAGACAGTAAGTTACCCATATGGAAAATAAACTCACATGATACTCACAATCAATTCCAGGTGCAAGAAAGCAAATGTGAAAGAAAATCCTTCTAGATGATACAGAAAAAGTATATATAGTAATTAAATAGGGAAAGATTTCTGCAACAACATACAAAGAAAACACGTTCAATTTAATTACCCTGGATGGGCCATTTAAACATTGTTGACAACAGCTCACTATATGAAAGGTAATTTTACTTAGCCAAGTGTGTGTTCCCAAATAGTTATCATAAAACATAATAAACCCTTAACCCTTCATATGAGTGAAACACTTATTTTACTGCACTGTATAAAAACTTTTAAAAATATTTAACAAAAAACTTGTACAAAAATGGTCACCACGAAACTGCTGTAACAGTAAACACTGGAGACACCGTCAGAAGGAAGGATAATAAATGGTGTGCACTGGGGTAACGATTCTCTGGCAAGAGAATCCCACATCCGCATGTCAGGACTGAGCGGCTCTCAAAGGGCGGCCCCCAGAGCAGCAGCCCGATGAACCCGCAGACTCTCAGCACCTTACAGTCTCAAGAAATCAAAACCTCAGAAGGTGTAGCAAGTCCTCTGGTGAATCTAACTCAGGCTCAAGTTGGAGAGCTGTCACAGACAGATGCTTGACTCATGGTAAACTAGAAAAGCACGTTTCAGAAAACAACAATGTACTAAGCTTGCTAACAAAATACTGTACCACTGTTTTGAAATACTCCAAAATAATAGTAACGCTTTTAAGAAAAACAGGAAATGGCACACATAGATTACTTTGAAGGACAGAGGAGGGGTCATGGAATTGGGAAGGACCACATAGAAAACTAGGAAGATAATTAAGGCCTGTTTCAAGTCTTCAAATAGGTGTTAAGAATTTGGAATTTTCTACTATCCTCTAAATTATCTGTTATGAATCGTATCTTTTTACAAATGATGTATTTTCAAACAAGAAAAATAAGCAGAGGTGAAACAGAATAAAGTTGAGAACATATAAAAAATTATGACTTCAAACTATACCCCATATGAACATAATTCTAATGAAAAGACTAGAGGAAACAATTGAATATAGTATATATTCCATTTTATTTATTTATATATATATATAAAATAGGATCTGTAGACATTAAATATTCAGTGATATGCTTTTTCATTTTTCTCTATTCACTCCATTTTTCCACAAGGCACACTATAATAATATAAAAAGCTTTTAAATAGAAAGTATGAATAAATGGCCTATAAAATAATCTGGTGCCCACTTCTGAATTGCCCTGCTTCTTCAAATTTAATCTCTTTTCCAGACTTCAGCTTCAAATCCTTAAGCTGGGGGATAGCTTACTGGTACAGCATGTACCTTAGGTTTGATCTACAGCACCACAAACATAAAAAGAAAGCTTTTTTAATTCAAGTCCTGAATGAACATATGGTATACCTAAGGAACGAAAATGATTTTTAATTCTGGCCGTGAACTGCATTTTCCTCATCTTATTTTTCAAAATGTTTTCATGGGACCTTATTCAGTTTTTTCTATACTTTTACATCAAGTTATTTACATGGAACTGATTTATAAATAACCTTGAAGCAGAAAAAAATACACATACAGTTTACCATTAAATGAAACTCTACAACAAAAATTCTATAAAATCATACACAGGCTGCCTTAAGAAACTCATTTGTTTCTAATTTATTTCTTCCATTAGGACCATGTTGCTAAAATCACAGGAGAATAAAGCATCGTTCGAGTGAGTTAATTCCTATCCATCTGCACAAAGGGGACCTGAGGGCCAGCCCGCGCATCCAAAGAAAAGCAATTATCCACCATGAGCAAATGAGGTGGTTCGAGACTGCACTGCCAAGAAATGACATCTTCCAATGGACTCCAACCACCCTCTTCAAATTTTGGCATTCTGCGATATACAAAGCGAAACCAAAGAACACTGAAAAGCAAAGCTTGCCACCTGCTGCCCAATGGCATAATCGTAAATGTTCAAACTGTGTCCACATTTTTTAGTGCAAGTCCTCTTACAACCTGAACAGTAAGGATGTTTAAATAATTATTCATTAGTCCTCACCTGTCTTTTTTCTTTTCAGAGATTATGTTAACCTCCAACATGCTAGGTATCATTTCAAACCCTATACATATCAGCTATAACCAGTATGCTTTTAATAAAAACAACTTTTCAAACTGTTTTGTGTGTGTATAAATATATATAAATATAAATATAATATATTATATATTATATTATATATTTATATATTATATAATATAATATATTATATATATATAAATATATAATATATATAAATATATATAATATATATATAAATATATATTATATATATATATATCATATACATAATAAATTGACCACACTACAGTTGTGTTTAGTATAGTCTGCGGATCAGGAAGGAATTCCTTTGAACATATGCCAGCACTATTCTCTGCTTCCATGGCCTGTCATCATTTGGAAATGATACAGAACTCTAACTCATTTTCTCGTCCGTGAAGATGTTAGTATTAGGCTACTTTATATTGAAATTACAGGACTTGAAGTAGCAACCAGCAAATAACACCATGGTGGAATCGTTGAATTTTTGTTAACTGTTAGCTTTAAAGATCCAAACTTTCAAGTATTCTAATTGCATTAGTACTGGCGAGGGTTGTCTAGGTTCTCAATATACCCAGTATTAATTTCTAAGAAAAATTGATAGGTGTAGTTATTTAGCCTTAATAAACACAGTCACTATTCTTCACATAGTGTCTCAAACATTCTCATTTTTCAAACCCTGTGGAGTTGTGCCGTTATTGATCCATGCTGCCAGCCCCTCAAAACTCGGACCACTAAGAAGAAAGTCAAATGCTGAGTGGAAGGGATGCTGCCTACAGACAGAGGTCCCGAAACAGCTCACACAACGGACTTCCAGGGTGAATGTGCAAGAACAACTCAACACACTCTCTGGCCCTCCAGGGCCGCAGCTGGGAAAGACCTAGAAGAAGCACTCTCATCACACAGGAAGATAACTCCCAAGGCCCTTTGAAACACAACTTTAAAGGCTTTTGCCGCTGCTTTTGCCCATATGCAAAACAGCACCAAAGCTTATTGAAGCTAACAATCATCTGGGAACTACTATAAAGCAGACAATGAAAAATATTTCATTCTCAAGACAGATGGCACCATAATGTTGCACTAGTTTCTGGCGTGCATGTTTCCTAACACTAGAGGCAGTGTCTCCATGTAAAAGGAATCCTGTCCAGCTGCAGGCTTAGCTTTCAGATACTGTTGTGCCTGGGGGACATCACACATGTTTTTTAAAGTTTCCCCTCAACCCACAGTTGGTTTAACTCTTTCTTCAAAAAGTCTATAGGATCTTCTATTTCATGCTCCAGTGTTTCTGGTCAGGCAGAATCTTTCTCTCACCTGATTGCTCACATTAAGACACCTTCAACCCCTAATTAGTTCTGTACAAATGCTATATTTACAGCAATAAGTTGCTGATTTCATTGATGCATTCCAGGCCTACTGGCCGCACTGGGATTTTGGATGAACCAGTCAAATCACTCACTTAACTTTTTATCAGTAGAGAGAGATAAAAATAAAGCTCCTTACCAAAGGAACAAGGAGAAAGTATTGAACAATTCATTCTACAAATAATACAAAGAGAAATAAAAGTGCTGGGGCTAGTAGAGTGTCTCGTTATGTGAGGCCCTGGGTTTAATCTGCAGTACTGCAACATAAAAAGGGGGGAAAAGGAAAATCTATTCAAGTTATGTGTTATTCCTTGAAACTAAATATTTATGTGAGCTGCCAGCACAGTACCTGCCAGAGTAGATACTCAATAAAGATAGGTGAGATTAAAAACCTCCAATCACTCTTTCTGGTTTTTTATTAAAGGCTTCCTCATGAAGCCTGGCCACATTTTAAATTTTTATGAACATCTAAATTAATTTGAATGCAAAAATGATGCCCAAGTTTTTGGAAGGAGCAGTTCTTCATTAGTTCTAGAAAATATTTCTGATTCTGTAAAAGGCAGTACTGTTATTCTTGTCACATACCATGTCGTTGGACTGGGTTTTTCACAAAATAAATCAAAACCTGTCCCAGCAACCTCAGACCTTAACACATAACTGCATAATAAATTCTGGGGGAAAAAAGATCATGTAATATCACATAATAAATATGCAGTTTCTGAGTCAGACTTCATTGTTTAAGTGCTAAGAACTAATGGGAACGCAGCTCATCTGGAAGGACATATAGACAACAGCCTATGAAGGACATTCATTATACTCCGTGTGTGTGTGTGTGTGTGTGTGTGTGTGTGTGTGTGTATCCCACGTTCATTTCATGTCCAGGTCACCACAGACATCACAACTAAGGTTTCTGTCACCTACAGAAAGAGGCACATACTACTGAAGCACTTCCAGCTTAACATAAAGACAGAGAAAAGAAGAAACACGAAATAGTTAACGGCAAAAGCTGCAAAGCTAGAAAAAAATCAAGCAAGGTAGAAAATCAAAGTCTGATGAACATCTGAGAAGGCAAACAGACCTGGAGCATCAGGAGCCGCTCACAAGTACGTTCTGAGACTGAAGAGCTGGTCAACACAAAAGGAAAGAGGTCTGGTTTGGATTTGGGATTCATGAGTTTGAACTCAGGGACAGAACGGAACAAGGTGAAGGACACACTCGAAGACAGCCCCTGCCTTCCCATTCCATTTCACTTATCTAGAGATAAACACTGGACTGCACAGAATTCCTGAGGCTGATAAACATTACATGACATATAATTCCTTAAGACAAGAAGCAGGAGACTGCACATAACTCCTTAACCTGCATGCAGAGGGCCTGTTTTCTGAAATGGGCACCTGAATCCTGCTGTAGAGGAAATCAGATCTCCTGTCCCTTCCAGAGGTTACTATGAGTGGCAGGTTACACACAGCTCCTTCAGATGCCCCTCTCTCTGCCCAGAACTGCCTGGACCACCGAACCTGCCTGCTCTGGTTTCACAGAGAGAAGCTGTGCCTTTCTTTAACACCTGTTGGGGCCAACTTTACAGCCCAACCCAGAGAATCTCTGCCTGGCTGTCCATAAGCTGGACCTCCCCACCCAATCTCACTTCCTCCTCTTCAATTCCCCTTAAAAAGATCAATCCCTTCATAGTTGTGTGGGAGCAGGAGACTCATCTGCACCAAAGCATTCATTCTGTTATTTACTCGAGGCCCACCATCTCCTTCACTTCTTCAAGTCCTGTAGATTCTGTTAAATATTCCTCGACTTCATTCCCCTGGTGCTTACTAATCTTGCCCTTCTTCATTCTGCACTAGAATTTATGACACCACATAAATGGTAGGTAATTAGGTCTTGTCCTGTATAAATCACTGTATTGCAGACATATTACCTTGCTCCCTCCAACTAGAGCACCTAGAACAGAAGCTGGCATTTAGTTGGCACCCAGTATTTCCCAGTGGAATGAATGAATCAACTATTGTAAAATGCAAATGTGTACCTTGGAGATAAGAGCAATTGAGACTTTGTCTCTGTTATCCTGAACCAGAGATGTGGAAACCAATTAGAAATACACTGAGGTCTATCAAGACTTGGACGTTACAGATGGATCAGCAGGACATCAAGATCTGTGTCCATGTAAACCAATATACTGTACCTTCATAAGACAGAGAGATCCTGCAATAAATTACCCAGGTTTAGCTTGGACCTGAAGTATCATATCCTGCAAAAGTTCTGTGCTGAAGGCTTGATTCCCTAACTTGGCAGTGCTCAGAGGCGCTGGTCTTGGAAAGGTGACTGAATCGTGGGGGCTCTGGCCTTGTCAATGGATTAGTGCACTACAGATTCACATCTGATGAGCTACTGTGTAAAAAGTGTGGGAGGTGGCTCCTTGCAGGCTGTATTTTCTCCCCGTCCCCCCCACTCTGCTTATAGCTCACCATGAGGATGGCAGGACTGCCCCACCGTGTGCTCTGCATTATGTCCTATCCCACCACAGGCCCAGAGGTGACACGAAGCCAGGTGACTATGGACTGAAACCTCCACCACTGTAAGCCAAATGCTATTCTCCGACGAGTCTATGTGTCCGAGTATTTTGTTACAACGAACAATTGACATACACAGTCCATGAAGAGCCGATCATATGACTTGTTCACTGAGCAAGTGGAGATTTTCAAAAGTCTACCTTCACAAGTTTCTTGCAAATATGGAATAAAAAAATTCAGTAAATACTAATAACATACTTTGGAGAATTCCTGAAATATTTGACAAGAAGGATCTTTCATATGGAAAAAGCTCTTACCAAAACAAGTAAGAACATGCAGCATAAAATGGTAAGAAGAATGTTAATCAATTATTCACACAACACAAAAGGCTTTCTAAATATGTAAAATGTTCAACTTCAGCAAAATAATCTAGGAAACACAAATTCTTTTTAAAATATTCTGTGGCTGAGATAATAAAATCATGTCTCACAGTATTCAAACCACTAAGACTTAGTTAAGTTTTATTTGACAGTACTCACACTTAGTTTGTTTAAAATACTGATCTCAGATAATAAACGTCACCAACATATTTACATGTGCATAATGATCATTAAATTTATATAAATCAACATAGTATCAAAGAAATTAATCAAAGAAAGTGTAGTGTTTCATCCTTAAAGTATTTTTAACATGTGTACTGAATTTCCCAGTTATTCAGATTTGCTGGTTACCTTCCAAAACAGTAAGACAATTAAGTTGTGAAATGTCCACCTCACTGTGTGGAAAATGAGTTTTCTAGGATTTTTTTTTCACTGTCAAACTAACTTAGTGAAGCCAAGAGATAAATGAGACCACTGGAATGAAAGAGGAAAATGAAAAGAACCTCACAAAGGGGCAGGGGAAATGGTCGTGCCCAGGGAGTGAAAACGGACATTGGAGAGAGTTATTTCCTTTCAAATTTCTCAAGTGTGTCCTGTTCTCAAAATGTCTATGCCATCTTCCTGTCCAAGTTAAGAACATCCTTCCTAGAAATATAATTAGGAAGGATTAGCTGCTGCATGAAGAGGCTTTGAACAAATTAAGAAAGAATGATGCCTGACTTTAGCTTCTGTCCATCAAATCTTAAATACCCAAACTTGGCAAAACACCAACATCAGGCAAAGAAACAAAAGGCTATGCTCTGAAAGCACTAAAACAGACTGAAAGCTTTACAGTAAGAATTTTCTGAAAAATAAATTTTGTATCTGCGGCAGGCAGGCCAACTAATTTTTTAATATATGAGAACAACTTTCCACCTCAGTAATTTACTACAATAAAGAAGTTGCCACATTTTCCCCAAAAGAATATTTTTAAGTGAATCTTGAATTGTATTTTAAAAAATAGCTTTTTGTCAAACTTTCAAGACAACAAACACATGTGTCAAAATTTAAAATTCATGAAACTAAAATTTTCCACTTCTCTACATTTTTATTTGTATTTTTTGGCTTCAAAAATTCTACTGTGTTTGAGTTTTTGTTTCTCATTACCCAGCTAAAAAGAGTTTGACGATGACTTACAGAAAAAGCCAGGAGAGCCAGTGTTGGGGAGCATGTCAGCAATCCAAGCTGCTTGGAAGGATGAAGCAGAAACCCACAAAGTTCAAGCCCACTTGGTGCCAGCTCCTCCCTCACCCCCTAACCTGGGACCGAACTCATGACCTTGTACTTGCCAGCCAGGGACGGCACCACTGAACTACATCCCCATCCCTGATCTTGTGCAACTTATCAAAACCTTGCCTCCAAAAGAAATCTAATTTTTTCAAGGGCTGAAAATGCCGCTCAGGGCCTCTTAGGTTCCATCCCCAGGATGTACGTCAGTATGAGGGAATGAATTGTTTAAATGAAACAAAATATAAGCCAGGCAGGAATATATGGAGTAAAAGGTCAAGATGCCAAAGTTCTGTTAATACGCTCCCCAGTGCCCAAGGACAAGGCACTCAGGCTCCTGCAAGTATAAAACTTTATAGTTTGCACTGTTAGAAAATTCTGGAAAAATGATGAAAAAAACCCCACCAAACTTCATTCTTCTTCTATGTACCATTCTGCTCAAGTGCAAACTTTCAAAGGAAAATGTACTCACGATTAATTCTATTCAGAGACACTAAAAATTGATAAAACATTTCTCTCTCTGGAGCAAGTTCATTCCATTAAGTCAGATAACCCTGAAATCACACAAACTCTGAGTCAGTCAAAGTTTGTCTGCACATCCCTGTTCGCGCTCCGTGAGTATGTGAGCCAAATGTGTCAGGGCTCAAATCAATATGTAATTTAATACTCATGAGCACCAGGAAGTTCCAAGTTCATAAACTCGATTTATAGTGTCAGCATCAGGAACTTTCCCCAGAGGACAGCTGCCTGGCGTCCGCTGTCAGCCTTAGCTTATTACCATGCCTTAATCTATCAGAGACAGTCTGGGAGGTACAGAAGGGTAAGACTCAGCCTTAAAAGGTCAAGAAAGTGAGGCCAGTGAAATTAGTCTAACCCACGAAAAACCCGCCTCCTCACCTAGACATGGCCCGGAAAAAGATGCCAGGTCTGAACTGCTGTCACCTGAGAACAGGGAGTCAATGGCGGAGAAAACTTCTGCCTCTGTCACTGACTTCCGCTGGACAGCTCTATTACTTTGGGGAAACTGAGGCCCCCTAAAAATGGGTTCACATCTGCATGCTCACTTGCCCGATGCTTGGCTCAGTCATGAACATCATCATCATTTATTCACTCAACAAGCATACACTGTGTGCCTGGAAGAGTAAATTCCAGACTAACACACACTGAACAAAATAAATAAATAAATAAATAAATAAATAAAAACATATATATATTATATATATTATATATATATTATATATACAATATATATATGTGCACAGAGGACAGGAAAGCACATGGTGTGACTGGGACATCTTCCAGAAAGTAACTGTGGTGCCAGAAAGGCTTCTCTGTAGAAAATGAGGTGACCAGAGGAACAGAAGTTAGACAGAAGGGCAAGTGCATTAGAGTTGGAGAAAATGCCTGGGCAAAGGCGCACATCAGGTAGGAGCCGAGCAGATAGATCACAGGCTGCTGTGGTTGTGTAGTGACAATAGGGAAAGAGCAGAAGGCGAAACTAGAGAGTCGGAGCCTATCTGGGTGGAGAACCCTGATCTTCATCCTCAGTGAACAGATGCTGACGCAGGACAAGGCAAGCTAAGATTTCCATTTTGGGAAGGTCTTTGTAGCATATAGGGTTAGACGACCCACTAATGCTTCATGAAATCCTGAGCTCTGGGTATGCAGGAGATAGTTCGAGCCCTGGCCACCCCACCCGTGGGGGATCCACGTCACACCCTCGGGGTCACCTGGCCTTTCTTATTCTTCGTGCAATCGTGCACGTGTACACATACTTCGTCCAAAAACAGCAGACCCGAATAATGCCATTTCCCCCTCAGGGTTTCTCTTCCCCACAAGGCTCAAGTAGACATCGCCAGGTCACCCCTGGTGCCTCTGATGAACAGATGAATAGGTAAAACACACATCCAGCTTCGAGAACCTCCATGAGACTGTATCACAGAAGTTGCACAACTTTGCCTTTTATCTCCCAACCGCTGCACGCTTTGTGTAATTTGAGGTACACCTTTTTACCTCCTTTACAAAAGACTCACACCATTTAAGTACTTGAGGTGGATCCTCAAATCGAGCTTAAACGTTCAGTCTCAGCCCTACACTCCTACCCCAAGAGAAACAAGAAGAGAAAATTTAATGCAGTCTCGGAGGCTGGCTCAGCTGTTAACTGAAGCACGCCCTGACAATTATTTTCTGTGCCTTGTGATTGCCGTTTATGCATACCACAAGGGACGACTGCTAGGGCAAGGCGGGGTCTCTGGTGGATACCGTGGTGTGCACAGTAAAGCCCCTCAAAAGTGTCAACGTCTTAGTCCCCAGAACCTGTGAATGTGTTAGGCTACATGGGAAAGAGGAATTAAAATGCAGACAGAATGAAGGTTTCTGGTCAGCAGCCTTGAGAGAGGGAAACCACGCTGGATTATCTAGGGCCCAGAACAAGCAAAGAGCCCTTACAAGTGGATGAGGGAGGCGGAAGGAAGGGGAAAGGAGGGTGGCGAAAGGAGGAGGGCCCAGGACAAACAGATGGCGCCCACAGTGAGGAAGAAGCCTGAGACAGGGAGCAGAGGCACCCCCTAGAAGCCAGAGAAGACAAGCAGGAGCCCCCCAGGGAGAAGTCAGCCCCACCGACATCTTCTTTCTTCCCCGCTCAGTACTGGGCTTGAACCCAGGGCCTTCACACGGGGTTACATCTCCAGCCCCTTTGTCTTTTTATTAGTTTTTATTCTGACACAGGGTCTCACTAAACTGCCCAGGCTGGGTTCAAACTTCCCTTCCTCGTACTCAGCCTCACAAAGTGCTGAGATTACAGGTGGGCACACTGTGCCCAGCAAGGGACATGGTTTTACTTCAGAGAAGCCCATGCAGGCATCTGACCTCAGAATTATCAAGTGATAAGTGTGTGTTGTTTGAAGTCACTAAACTTGTGGTAGCTTATTCCAAGAGAGTTTGGAAATTCATACAAGTGTCACTTTTTAAAACATAACATATAGGGCCGGGGAGTTAGCTCAGTGGTTCCGGCACCTGTCTTGCAAGCGCAAGGGCCCGGGTTCGATTCCCCGGTAACCAAATAACAATACTGGGTGTAGAGACCCACACCCAGCAGCAACCAGTACCACATACCACAGTGCTGGGCGTGGTGGCTCACGCCTGTAATCCTAGCACTCGGGAGGCAGAGGCAGGAGGATTGTGATGTAAGTTTGAGGCTGAGCTGAGGGCCAGCCTGAACCACAAAGCGAGACCCTGTTTCAAAAAAACCTAAAAAAAAAAAAAAAACATGACATATAACTTCAAGAGGTTAACTCTACAGACTGTCTACGTTTGAACCTTAGCATAGAGGTGAAGGGAAATTAAGCAAAGTGCTTAATTCCTCTCACCTGAGTTGTTTCCGTACGTAAAGTGGGGATGACAAAAGCAGTATGGTGATTTGTGGGTGCCAAAACTCACACTGGTCGGGCTTTTAGGGGACATTTGGGGCTGTGCAGGATTTGCTCTGTTCTAGAGCACGCATGTTTATCTTCAAAAACTGGGGTGGAAATCTAGAAACCAGATTGGGGACTAAAAGCATAGGCTGTCATGAAGCAACCTTAAGTTTCTTTAGACACTCTCTTGCCTCCTCTCTCCCCAACAGATCAAATGAAATCTTATTCCTTCCTCTTACCGTGAATGTCATCCTCCACGTTATGAAGCAGCAAGAGACACTCCGGTAGACACTTCAACTGCCCACTCTCAGTCTCAATCTCCACCCTACAAACTAACAAATCTCTTTTCTTTATCAATATCCAGACTCAGGCATTTTGTTATAGCAACATAAAATAGGTTAAGACAAATAGCATCTATCATTCTTTCAAGAAGATTAAATGAGATAATACTCAAAATGATGCCTACTTTTTCCTTTATGTTTGTCTCGGGAAAAATATTAAGAGTTCTTTCCTTCCAGTTACTCAAAAAATTATTTTACCTCATCACGTATCTTTCTCCATGTGCCTGGTCTTTCTTCAAATAAAATATCACTCACTATCAGCTAGCAATATGATCAAACTTTATGCAAGGCTCACAGTTCATGACGTCCTTCTTAAACCCTGATAGTCCACATCCAAGGTTTTCTGATGGGTTCCGAAAGGCGCTCTGCAATTACAAGTATACAGAATGCCTACGAGCCCTCAAACTGTCCAAAGGGTGTATTTCACGATGCTTAACGAATTACAGAGATCTAACAGTCAGCACAGTGACTATGATTAATAATACTCAATTATACTGAGAATTTACTAGGAGAGTAGGTCTTCAATGCTCTTACAACAAACAAAAAATATGGCAGTTACAGAAGGTGATGGATATGTCTGTGGAAATTATTCTACAATGTATGCACATGTGGAAACATTGCACACTGCGGTACTGATAAAATTTTTAAATTATTCAATCCAGGTCAAGATTTTTAAAAAGAGCACAAAGTAGGAAAATTTTCAAACATTTCGCAACAGCAGAATAAACTGTGGTATATTCACATGATAAAAAAGGCTCTGCCAATGTAAAGAAACCAACTGTAGCCAGATGAATCCCAGACTCACTCCTACAGGGTGGAGAAATATATTCCACATCGCTCAGACACACTTCAAAGACCGACGGCCCCGACCTCGTATCAGAAGGCGAGAGTCCCTCTCTCTGGGGATGAGGAAGAGGCAAGAGTCGAGGGACGGGGCCTCTGCAGAGCTGGTAACAATCTGCTCTTCACCATGGATCACACTTACCTGAATCTGAGGTGACCCTGAGCTAATGTTAAGTTGTGTGTGATTTTGATCTTTATTCTTTCCTGATAGTCATTTTCATTTAACTTCCTTTTTTTTAAGTGAAAAAATGAATGTGTGGATGAAAAATCAGTCATTGGTTCAAATCTGTCGTTCTTACCGCACCACGAAGGGGCCATGAGGTGATCACTGATATCCTGAGATGGAATCTTTTCCTTCAGTTTTCCAATACTTTGCCTCTTGTTCTACTTTGTAGAGTGGAGATGAGAACCTTCATCCGCCACCCAGACTTACCGTGCAGATCAAAAACAATTAGGAATGAGGAGTCTGCAAATTGTTCGAGGCTTTGTGAATGCAAAGGGCATCCTTCCAGGGGAAAGAGACAGCTCGTGCCTCCTGAGGATTCACGGAACAACACGCACACAGGGACGCGGACACTGCTGATACTTATCCTCTGGAGAAAACTTTGAAAAGTTAAGCATTTGTTGAAGCCCTTCTGTCTGCCTCTGGGGACAAGATAAGAGACTGTGTACTAAGTGTTGTGACCATTGTAGGCACAGGAACACAGAGAGGAGGAATCAAAGTGAGGGGTCAACGTTGAGTGGGGTCCCTTTCACAGCCTGAGAAATAATCTGGAAACGCTGTCTAGTTGAAGACTGACGAGTTCCTTCAATCCTTTAAAAACTTTCCTCAAGGAGCCAGGGAGTTAGCTCAGTGGTTCCGGCACCTGTCTTGCAAGCGCAAGGACCCGGGTTCAATACCCGGTAACCATATACCATACTGGGTGTGGAGACTCATGCCCAGCAGCAACCAGTACCATATACCACAGTGCCGGGCATGGTGGCTCATGTCTGTAATCCCAGCACTCAGGAGGCAGAGGCAGGAGGATTGCTGGGATGTGAACTTGAGGCTGAGCTCAGGGCCAGCCTGAACTATAAAGCGAGACCCTGTCTCAAAAAAACCTAAAAAAAAAAATAACCTTCCCTCGATGTCCCAAAATCAACTATTAGTGCCAAAACAAACAAACAAACAAACAAAAAAACCACTGCTTACAATTTTAACTATTGGAATAGGTTTATAACAAGCTTTCTTTTTTTCCCCTGAAAAAAGGAGGCCTAAGAAAGTCCAAATAAAAAGAATGAAGGCAGGTCACGGTGGTACCTACTTATAACCCAAGCACGTGGGAGGCTGACGCAGGATGATCACTGCAAGTTTGCAGGCAGCCTGGGCTATACAGTGGGTTCATGTCCAATCTGAACTGCATAGGAAAACCTTGCTTCAAAAAATTAAAAAACAAAAAAATTTTTGAAAATGGGAATGATCTTAGCTTCTGTTATTTATCAGGAGGACAGAATCTTCCAAGGACATTCCACAAGGGCCTCCATCCTTGCAGGAGGTTGAGCATCGAATCCTTTTGGAATACTCACAGCCACGGCAACAGGAAGACAAGAATTTGTGCCATCCTCTCTGGCCCTTCCTCGCACAGATGTCACTCAAGTGTCCTCCTATCACCTGACCTGAGATATATGTCAAGCACTCATTTCTCAAGATTTTTAAAAGTCGAACCTCTTATCCGTACAGTTGGCAAATATCTGGGAAGGTGTAAAGTCACTCAATAAACATAGAACACATTTGAATTACTGACATTTGTTAAAAGAACATCCTCTACTTTGCTGTTTTATCTCCACCCCATCCCCAGGGAAGAAGAGGATAGTCAACAGAAATAATCAAGACCTTTAGGTAAATTTAGTCCTCTCAATTAGTTTGAGACAAAGAGAACTAGTTACTCCAGGGAAACAAACCATCTCCTTTCTTTCTTTTTTTTTTTTTTTTTTTTTTGAGACAGAGTCTCACTTTGTAGTTCAGGCTGGCCCTGAGCTCAGCCTCAAACTCACAGCACAGCAATCCTCCTGCCTCTGCCTCCCAAGTACTGGAATTATAGGCGTGAGCCACCACGCCTGGCAGTGTGGTGTGTGGTGCTGACTGCTGTTGGGCATGAGTCTCAACACCTAGGATTGTATGTGAGAATCGAACCCAGGCCCTTGCGCTTGCAAGACAGACGCCAGAACCACTGAACTAAATCCTCAGCTCCCAACCATCTCCTTTCTCGTGGCAGGGGACACCGTAAGATGATGAAATTACCTTCTGGTGATGACCATGAACACTGGGGAGGTGGAATACAGGACACAACTGAGCTCAGTAAGCAGTTCTGACATCCATACCCTGAGTAAAACCAGACTTCCTGCTCAAGCTCTGGAAGAGCGGACTGGCCAGTGTCTCCCATAAAAGTGATTCCTCCTTGTACGGCAGAGATAACAGCTCCCCATTTGGCAAAGCATAGGACCCTGTACCAAGGTTCCCTAAACAAGCAAAAGTAATCAGTCGCTGAAGAATGTCCCTTATAACCCTCCGTTTGGGCCCTTCAGTACACGGGGAAAAAATAGACATTCAGTACTAGCCTAGATTGTTTTCAATCCTCAGTGCTGCTAAATGAAGCTAACTTTTAAGAATCTCAATACATGTGTGAATAGTGATAGTGACAGAGTGAAAAAGCACTGGAGAGTTAGTTTGAAGTTTGCTCCTCTGTGAATTCTTCTGGCATTAGCACCTTTGTCACATGAAACCCAAGACACAGCCTGGGATGCACCTGTGATCCACCAGAGCCATCCTGGGATGGCCACATGACCTTGAGTAACACCTGCAGCACACAAGCACGAGTTACCTGAGGTGTTGATGCAGGCTTGCTAACAGTATTACAGAGCAGAATAAAAGTTCAAGGAATCAGAAAAGTAACTGCAAACATTCATATACAGGAAAATAAAACATCATGTGGTCTTTCTCCAGTTCATAGAGTATCCGTGATGTGGCCCAGAAGACTAGAAAAATAGTATTATAATAAGAAACTTCAATAAAGAAGCGTGAAAGAAATTAGAAACTATAACAATAACTCAATGACTATTATTGCCAGAAAGCACTTCTCAAACTAACTCGACTCTCTTAGCTGCTTTTCTCATTGCTGAGACAAAACACCCAACACCTAAAACTAAAGAAGGAAAGGTTTGCAATAGTTCACAGTTTATAGAAATTTAAGTCCATAGTTGGCTGGCTCCAAGGCAGGATGCATAGCAGAGGGGCATCGCAGAAGAGAAATAGTTCATGATGGGCAGGAGGCAGCAAAAGCAGCGACATGGCAACAGGCTCCACAGTAGTCCTCTCTGTCCTCTGTATTCTATGCAGGACACATGCCCTTAGGGCAGTAGCACACCCTTGGGGGGGCCTTCCCGTCAGCCACACCCGAACTATGTCAAACTAGTCAGTGGGCTAGTTTAGTCACCACACACCCTTCATCCCATCAACACACCTGACCCCAGTGTCAAACACCCTTGATCCAGCCGCTTCTGAAAAGTCCCACCTGTGACCTACATGGGTCTTTAAGGAGACATCTAGACACAAGCCATAGCACTGACTAAGCAATCAACATTAGCCACCAGATATCCACTTGCTAGCCACTAGTCCCTAGTAGAGGCCCAGGAATAGTCTCATCTATTCCATCATAAAGCTCTGTCAGAGACCAACCCTTCAGCCAAGCATCACGTACCTGCAAAGGACATGGGACACGATCTCACTATAGCAGTCTTTAAAAACCAGCAGGATGGCAAGATGACCCAGCAGTCTTTTCTCCCAGTCCCAAGCCAGGGCCATCCCTGATTCTTTCCCCTTTCGTCCCTGGTTCAGCAAGGTGCCAATGTTTCTCCTGACAACTCCTGAGTTCACTTCCTTCCCCTCATTAGCAATACTCCTACACCATCACACCTCAAAACACCATGAGGCTCTGTCCATTTTAGACACCAGAGAGAGATTTCTTCCAATGTATAAATGTACCATTCTTCAACTTGAAATTTTCTTTGGTCTTTATATTACTCTCAATGATACAAAAATTTAAAAAACAGAAGTTTGTAAGAAACTCCTATAGATTTAACAACACAACTTATAATAGCTCAATCTTGAAAGCAGCCTATACATCCATCAACAGATGAATTGATAAAGAAAATGTAATACAAACACACGTGCGCGCACACACACACACACACACACACACAATGGAGTACTACTGATTCATAAAGGGGGATAGATTGGAATCATGTGTAGGAAAGTGCATCCACTTTGACAGCATAATTCTAAGCGAAACTAGTCAGACACAGAAAGTTCAATATTGCAAGGGTTCACTTTTATGAGAAACTCAAAATACGATTAAAGAGAAAGATAAAAGACATGAAAGAGGGAGAGATACTTTGTGCAGAGGGAAAGGGGATCTGATGATGGAGGGAGACACAGGGAGAGAAAGAAGAGAAATGTGAATCAAGATGAGATACGTCTATCAATCCTCCATGATGAACATTACTTTTTATTTATCTGCAAACAATAGAAAAACTTCTAAAAACACTCTTATGTATCCATTACCAGCTTCAATAATTATCATCCCTATATGGGGGGGTGGTAGGGTGGGTGGGGCTATGGGAAAAAATGAGAATTAAGTTTTGTCTTATACTGGTACAAATCCCCATTATGGAGTGCAATCATGATGTGTATATTTAATGTACCAAGAAAGATAATAAAAAAAAAATAAATAATTATCATCCTGCAGTCAATATTCATAGCACTTTCCTTCAATACACTTTCATCTGTTGATACCTGAGTAACATTCTGCTCCTTAGAAACAACTGCAACGCCAGCATCGTGACCCCCAAATCAACCACCACTCTCTCAGGTCACCAACTTTCTCACTAACGTTAGCTTTTTCACAACTGCTGTCTTTTTCATTTATTTGCAGTGTGTTTGAATGAGGATGAAAATGTAATTCAATTACCATGATGGGTTAATGAGTGATTTCTGAGCTATGTTATTCCTCCATTACTATTTTGATTTATTTTGCTTGGTTTTGTCTTTTAAGGCATTATTTGGTTGCAATCTTAGGTGTTAGCCTGGTTTTCAACCAACGTTAAATGACTATTTAATGACTTTAAAGACAACCAGTGTCAGAGCTCAGCCCTCCCCTCCATAGTCCCCTCCAGGAGTGACCCTCTGGGTAGTGGATTCCTAGACCTGGTCAAGCCTTCAGATGACAGCATCCTTGCTGGCCACTTGACTTCTGCCTTGGGAAAGACTGGGCCATACCTGTGGCTTCCTGCCTCCCAGACTCCAGACACAATCAGACTGTCAATCCATAAATGCTCAAGGTTTAAAGCAGCTAAATTCTGAGATGATCTGTTACCCCACAAAACAGAACCAACACACCACACCACCTGGCCTCAAATGTGAGAATGCCTTTTATCTGCAGTTCTGTGTCCAAATCCAAATGCTTTTTCAAGCTTACAAACCACCTTCTCCAGAGAGCTCTCCCTGGACTTCCACTTCCCAACTCTCCACATTTTGGAGACCAAGAACTTGTGCCTCTGAGTCTCTACAGGACTTTGTTGCTATCTGCTTCTGAGTCAAACTCTCTTACTCCCTTACACTGATTCACTTAAAGACAGAATCAACTCACCTAACGTTCACCTGCTTAAAATATCTTTAACCATACTGTGTCAGCCAACCAAACTGTTCCCCAGACAGACACACCAGGAACACTCCCGCCTCCAGGCCTCTGTCACGGCCCCCAGGCTCTGCAAGATCTCTGCCCTCACCTGCTCCAGCTGCCTGCTCATTGGGCTCTCTCTTAAAAACTACTTCAACACGTTCCCACCAGCCTGACCCACTAGTGGTACAGGCACGACTGTCCCCTCGGGCACTGTGCACCACTGGCTGATTGAAGTGGTACAGTCCCACGCAGACCACCAGTGGTTCAAGCTGCCCAACCACGAAATATACAAAGTAGAGTCATGTTGTGAACATGCTGAACCACCACCCCTCCCACTCACATCTGCCACCATCACTGCAGCTCTGTGTTCTCCACAGCATCCACCTCGGCCCGACTTGGACTTCACGACACCGTCCATCAGTTGTCTTGTCCTCTCTGGACTTAAGCTCCAGGAAAGCATCGTGTATTCTGTCCAGGCAGCCAGTGGTACCTCCCGCTAAAGGGCACGTGCCCAGTCAACACTTCCCGAATCAGTGTGCAAGACTGAAGCATTTCATACTCCACACGATGGATGGACACTAATCCTGCCATCTCAGGGCAGGATTACTGTACGTTCACAGCAGAAGGAGGCTTAACTGAGCTCTCCTTTCACCGGCTAAAACAAGACTTTGAAATACCCTTTAAAAAGGCAGTATTTTTCAAAAGCTAATTTCAGAGAAATTAGCCACAGTGAGCCAATTACATGGCACTTCCTTAGCAATTTAATTAAATACGACTTGAAGTTATTATGTCATTAATTAATTTGACCAATGATCAACAGCACCCTTCCTTTGTGGCTCATTCATAATTTCAGACTCTCCTGAAGAGCAAGACTGCATTGTGTCCCTGTAGGGACCAGACAAAGACCTGGAATCTATGAAAGTTGATTAAGTAAATATCAGAACTGATAACATCTCAGGACAGCTCCTCTTCTTACCCAAGCACACAGCCAAGCGTCACACCCATACACATTCCTTCCAACAACAGGACCATTGAAAGAATCCTGATTGATCAGATGAAGTTTGCAGAGCGAATCATCTAACGACTTCTATTTGACTTGAGCCAAGTCAGAGCTGAAACCTTAGCATCCTCTTTGACTCACAAAGTTCTCGTCTAAATTACAAGGCAAGTAGCAAAAAAAAGAGAAGGGGCTTCTCTTTTTCTGACAAACGGTTCTTACCGACAGTCCATACATTGAACCCGCACATCATAAACAGTCAGATTCTCATGGTGGATGATGATGCTCAAATGTATAATGTTGCTTATAAATTACTTCACAGTTTATATAAGCAATAACATGAGAAAAAAACTGCAGTACAAAATAATCTAACTCTTGACCACGAAAGCATCGTTCATCTCAGAATTGTTCTTTGTTTTTCAGATCAGAACAGAGCCGGAAGGGTATAATTAAAGCTTTATATCATTCCAAGGACACAGCCACATTTGTGTTCTAGCTCCAAAAAAGAAAATACTATTTCCTGGAGAGGAAGGGTTAGCAAAATGGAATTTATAGGCCAAATGCTATGGCCAGTTTTTACGTGGTTTGCAAGAATGATTTTTTATATTTTTAAATGGTCAAGAAATAAAGCAAAAGAAAAATCACATAACATGTGAAACTCATATGAAATTCAAATTTCAGTATCCATAAATGAAGCTTTTTGGAAAACACTTCTACACTGTCTTTGGCTGTTGTGCTACAGTAGCAGAATGGGAAGCAGCGACAGAAGCCACATGTCCCACGCAGCTGGACACACTATCGTGTCCCTCACAGAAAATGTTCCCACCTTCTCTAGACATGGAATCTGACAAGCTCTGTTTAAATCCCAGCTCTGAGACCCATCAAGAAATTGTGTGACCCGGGAACATGTTACTGAACCACTCTGAACCTCAGTCTCTCAGCTGTAAAGGGGTTAATAAAAGTACCTACCTTAGAAGTCCACTGTGATGTGGGAATTAATACATAGGGAGCAAGTAAAACAGTAGCTGGCATATAAATCACCTCTTGCTATGTACCAGTTACACCTACTCCTCCACATGGATGGCTGCACGATATGTTTTCCAAATGAAAATCTCATTCTTTGGTTAAGACTTCAACCTAGGCCCCAAATGTATTTGTCATGGTGGAACTAAAGTATTATGAGACAAGAAATAAGGAACCACGCCCCCCCCAAAAAAAACCAAAAAGAGAATTAAGGAGGGTATAAGAAAGGGAAAAAGTTACAGGGACCCCCACTCAGCAAGAACAGTAGGTGGCCAATTCATAGGGGAAACATAAATTAGGTTAATTTCATTAAATGACTTCTGTGGGTTCACTGAGTTCTAATTACCATGTGGAATTTGTCTCTGCGGGAAGCATCCTAAATTCCAATCAAGTGACTTACAAATGAACTGTTGGGTCAAGCCCCTCTTTAAATTGGGGGCTTCCTGTATTTTACATTCCTAGACAAGTGATAGATGCAGTAAATTCTGCATCTTATTAACTATGTAGAATAAATAGCTCGTTAAGAAGAGACAATCCGATTTGTGTCAAGACCCTGTGCATTTAAAGGGCTGTTTCAGCTCAGAGGTGGTCAGAGCCACTCTCTTTATCTCAGACTTCTCACTGTATCAGCTTTGTACTTTCTCCCTCACATAAAGACAAGACCATGTTCTATAAATAGAGGGCGAGCTCACTCCCCACAAATGGACCCGCACAGCAACCAAGAGGTAAATGTGGTGCTCAAAGATGCATTTGACTGGCTACTGGGGTTGAGAAATTACCTTCTCTAGACTCATTTTTGTTTGAACACCTTCTCTGTGTGAGACTGAGTTCCTATCATTTCCATTATCTTTAAAAACTGTATTCACTATTCCTCTTTATGAATTATTGTTTCAGATTCTAGGTGAAAGGAACCCCTGTCCCCAAAGAAAGAATTTTAAAGTCACGATTCTACCACAATCAAATAACTCTATTCTCTTCCCATCTTCATCCCTGTAATCCTGGTTATTGCTACGGTTTATCCTTATGGTAAGTTTCCCCTCCAGAGGCGAAAAGCATGTAGCAATCATTTATAAAAGACTCGCTCTGTAAGGCTGATGTGTAAACCCTTGAGGAAAAGAATGAAAGATATTATTATCCAACTAATCTCTGCAAATTATGCAGGAAAAGGAGACAGGTTTAAAGTGATGCATGCAGAAATGATAACAGTGCTCCCTAGCGAGAATCATGTTGAGAGACTCACGGAGGACGTATCTGCTGGGAGAATCCGACTGCGGGCTTTGGCTTGAGGGTCAAGGTCATCTGGGCCACAGGATTAACTCTTGGTAGTGCGTCTGCTTTCTTTGCTGAAGTATGCTTCGCTGCTTGCTCAGGAGACCCCCGAGCAGGGGCAGCCCCAGGGTTCTGGCCACTGAAGGCTGTTGACAAGGTGTCCTGGGCTACAGGTGTCTCACAGGCTTTGCCCTTGGTCCCTGGTTTGCACACACAGAGCTGAGGTCGGAGACACATCCCTCCATTCTGGCATGGTGGGACACAGCTTGCTGCAAAACAAGACAAGAAAAGCAGAGCTTTGAAGAACAGCATAGTAGGCACTTCATTAACGCTCCCAGAGAGCCAAGAGCAGCAGCATCCCCATCCTCTCCAGGTAATAAAGCCACACTTCAGCCCTCATGACCATGCGGAGTGAGCGCGAAGATGATGGCAGTGAGCAGCTACTAATGGCTGCCTACGTGATGGGTACGATTCTAATGTGCGTCGGCAAATTCATTCTCCCGGAAACTACCTTTAGTAAGATCTTATTTTTCCCCATGAAGAAATAGAGAGAAAGGCTAAGTCATTTGCCAAAGGTCACACAATCGCTACAAAAGAGAAGACCTAGGATTCAAACCCAGGGAGCTGGCTGCAAAGCCATCACGCTTGGCCACTTTTTAGGGCCTTCCAGAAATCCATCAGAAAATCACAACAGACTTTTTTAAATGCTCTGCTCTTGCTTTTTCAACTGTACTCCATGTCTTAAGTTTAAATTTAATTTTAAATTTTTAAGTAGAGATTGGCTCAGGCTATCAGAACATGGAAACTATGTTTTAAAATTCAGTCCAACTGTTTTCACATTTGAGATATTGAGAGTCATCCAATGCACACTAACAGCTTGCTTACAAGTCCAGAGCACCAGAAACCATCCCTAGCAGAACAATGAAAGGCAACCAAAAAGAAACAACCTCTCACCTTCTGTTTGCTGGGACACTTGAACTTTTCATCACCAGATTTGCAGCCAAGAGGAGTTAGAGAGTTAGCAGGGCTCTGGGTCACTGGCAGCGGGTAGTGGGTTTGGCCATAGGTAAGGCACTTTGGGAGTTTAGAGGTTGTGGACTTAAGTTTTATGAGGTAATATCGTAGGTCCCTGCATTCCCTTCTTTATTTGTTCATATATATAGCTGCACTTTTGATACCAGCCCACCTATTTAAATTCTTGGCCTCGAGATCATACTACCAAGACTCCCATAAAATCCAGTGCCAGATATAATCCACAAAATAATTACAATACAGGGTAAGGGACGTGAGCCACTGGAGACTCTTATTATGAACCAAATTACTAAGGTCTAACAGCTCTGAAATCCACTCATTTTCTACAAAAGAAAGCATTTTTCCCATTTTACTATAACATTATTCCTACTAGTTACAGCAAATAAGAAGAAATTACTCTCGAGTGGCAGAATACCAGGCTGACAAATTTTCACCAAGTTAGACAAGGCGGTCTGGGGGCTGTGCTTTGATGGGAGAGCCCCTTCCCGGCACGTACAGGCTGTGGATTCAATTCTCAGCGTGTCTGGGGACAGCGGGAGCACAGTGGCTGCTTGTTCTAAAATGGTCCCCAAGGGCTGCTCCCATATTAGGCTTGTAGAATTGGAATCCAAAAGCTGTGTGCTTCCAGCATGCAGGATGCCAGTGCTTCAGTATTTTCTTGACTGAATGTCATAGGAATGGGACTAGAAAGGCCAGGAGTAAGGCCCAGACTAAGCTTTCAACACTGTGCCTCCTCCAGAGCTCACCTCCCCACCCCCCGGGCACTTTCATGTACACGTTCTCTTCATGCTTTCAATCAAAACACATTTCAATGGAACATCTGAAAACGATTTCTGCTCTCCTCCCTCCCAAGGTGTACTGCGAATGCCTACTGCCAGAAGCCGTGCAGCACAGCTTGCAGAAGCGAGTGCTTCGGTGGAAGTCGACAACCGAAATCATCCAATAGTCGTAACTCAATGTGCCACAAGAGCCTGTCTTCAGAAAGATGTAAATAGATTCGAAATAGAAAAAGGGACCCACTGGGTTGAACTGTTCTACTTTTGCGTGGGAGTAAGAGAATAGGGAGAAGGTAATAAAAGCAAAACATACCATAAAATTGTTCACACAGTATTTTGTACCAGAAGAAAAATAAAGCATGCTACATAACAGAATGACAATAGACAGTGCCACCCTCCTGAGGTCAGTTTTCAAAGAATGAGAAATCAGTATTCTCTTTTACCTACCCTATCAGACAGGAACCCCTCCCTTGCCAGCACACAGATGAAGAGGGGTTGGCAGGAACCGAGGCAGAGGGGACATATGTCCCAATTGCCAAAGTAAGCCCCTCCTGTAGCACTGTAGGAAGACCCGTCTGGCACCAGGTCGGTCAGTCTAGGGTTCTGTTCTCTAGCCTACTGCTTCTCAGATTGGCCGCACATGTAGTCACCTGGGAGCTCAAAGAGGACTGATGCTTGGGGCCTGAGGCAGAAAAGCCAAATATGTTCTCCAATCACATTTTCTGAAGTCATTTTTCCTGAACTATTTGGACCCCATTCACCGGGGCTCCCCACGCAGCAGGGATAGCAGAGGATCTCAACATCTAGAACCCTGGCCAGCTGCTGCAATAGCAGCAGGGAAGACTTTGGAAATACACATTCCATGTGATGCCCTGGGCCCACTAACCCTGAATCTGGAACACAGAACTCTGCTATGGCCCCCAGGTAATTCATGTGCACCTCAAGTTTGAGGCCAATGGGAAGACAGTATTTTAAAAATGACAGTCTTCCACCAGCAAATCTTTGAGCCTTTTTTAGTTAGAAGTTTTGCACACTAGAATTGCTTTTATTTTATTGACTGCATCGCTGTAACTAAAAATCTTTGTGTTATTTTACCCTTTTACTTTTAATGCAAAAGAGGGAACATTTTCCCTGTGATTAAATTCTCAGAATCTCTCTGGGTGCCTTCCATACGCCCATACTGTCACTGTCTTCCTCATGACTAACGCAAAAATGGTATCTAAGAGGAAATTTAATCTAAATGAGGTGTTGATCTGTGTGGAATATTATAAATAATCTCACAGAAATATTTTAAAAACTCGAGTTGTTTCCCACACGCCGATCCTGCCCACACCCAAGTCACTGTGCTTCTGCACACTGAGTACAGATCAAGATCTTACCGGGGAGTTTTTTCAACTCCCAGAACACAAGCCTGACAACCGCCCGATTAAATGGGAATATTTGAACTCCCAAGAAACTGCACCAGGCAACTGCAGAGTGTGCAGCCACATCTGAGAAGCAGCAGGCTAGAGAACAAGACCCTGACCTAACCTTACCGCCAGACAGCTCTTTCTTGTGCTGCTCCTTGAATCACTTTTTCTCTTCTTTCAAAGCCTTTCAGTAAAATTTTGCAGCCCGCAGGAGAACGTCAAGAACTGGTCCATCTGGCCCCACCCCCCTCCACCCTCCTTTCCCAAACAGGTCCCTGCAGAAACTCCCCCATTCTCATGTCTGCACACAGGTGTCCTGTCCGGGAACACAGGCCTGCCACCGAGCACGGGCAACTTCCCATCCCTGGGCCCTTCCTGCTTTGTCTGTGTCTTTGCCACGCGCCCATCCTTGCCAGGATCTTGGCGCCATCTGAGCTCCAGTCCTGTTATCACGCTCACTTCGCAGTTCATGCACCTCCACACGGTCATCTTTTCACACAGTTGTGTCTTGTTTCCCAACTAGACTATCAACGGGGACGTCAATTAAGTGGCTTACGCAAAACATGCTGTCCCCGAGGCCGGGAACTTGCCCTTCATCTTGGCCTGAAGCATGATATGCATGTAGTCGTACCTTCCAAAGGATGCTGGGATTTAAGGACACCTCTAAAGAAAGACAGTTGATTATGCGATGGCATAACAGTATCAGTGTCTGCGGACTTGGTTCACACATGCTCAGTCTCCAGCCCTTCAAAGCCAGGGTCTTTCTACCAAAAGTAGTATTTAAATAGACTTGTATTCCACAAAGACACAGGTCTTTAAAAGTACATGATCATTTCTTATAGAAAATGTTTTAGCAGCCCATATCCAGTATTTCTAGAAGTCATCCAAAAAGAGAAACTGGTCAAGGACAAAAGAAACAAAAATATCACAGTGAGCTCAGAGGAGCTAGTAAACTTGCAACACAAAAGTTAGCCTATGAAGTTCCAGTGCAGCAAAAAATAACAGCTGAGAGATTGTGGAAGTGAACTATAAAAGAAAACAGCAATCGATAATCTTTATTTTTTTAGTTTTTTGAGACAGGGTCTTACTTTGTAGTTCAGGCTGGCTTTGAGCTCACTATATAGCGCAGGAAAGCCTTGAACTCACGGCAATCCTCCTGCTTCTGCCTCCCGAGTGCTGGGATTATAGGCATGAGCTACCACATCTGGTGCAATGAATAATCTTGCAAAAGAACTGCTGCTCAGGAAAGCAAGGACCTGACCCTCTCACTGCCCTCTGAGAATTATAAACACTAAATCCTGATTTTTTAAAAAATGTTTTTATATCCAAAAACATCATTTCTACTATTGGTCATGATGGAATAACTGTTACCAAACAGGTCTTTTTGTCATAAACAATGGAAGGCTGGATGTCAGATGTGAAACAACTGTTCTGCAGCACTGGACAACCAGCAGAGCACAGCTGGGATTCCCAAGAGGCCAGGGGACATGCATGACAATGGGCCATGTTTGCCAGACAGCACCTGGACCACAGCAAGGACAGAAGAACCACATGGGACACGAAGCCTCTGCCAGGCCAAAGACACCGAGCCCTGCTGCAGGAGGCAGAGGGCTGTAAAGACCAGACCTGCACATAGAGACGGCTAAGCACGGAAGGGCTCCCAAGAGGCTCTGGCTGATGCTGAGCTGCACAGCCACAGGTAAGGGCGGAGGAACAAGAGCCGCACTGCACAGGCCCAGAGCTGCTCTGGGCACAGACCCTGTGCGGAGGTCGTGGAGTCAGGACAGTCAGAGGAGACCCCAGAAAAAGAGACCTTTGAAAAAGATGATATAACCTCAATATCAAAAGCAGACCAGAATAGTACCTCAAAGAAAATGAACTACAAATCACAATTGCAGGTACAGATGCAAAAACACTTACACAAAACATTAGTAAGTCAACTGCACTGGCATTTCAGAAACAGAAGAGACCAGAACTGATTCCAGAAATACAAGGAGAGCTCTCACATGAGCAGATCTTTGGTGTAACTCTCCATGTTTAAAAATTAGTTAAGAATTTAACTCAAGGAGTGTAGAAAGGTTTCCCATAAAATCCATCACTTATTCACGATAACATAAATACAAAAGGCTTACCTTATTCTGGTTAACAGTATCTAGAGCAAATCTTTCACAAAACAACAAGCCAAGACCTACAGCAAATATGAGAAACTGTCCACTTTTATCAAAGCTGGAAATAAATCTGAGTGTCTGCAATAACCTCTGATAGTCGAGGTTGTACACCGTGCCCCAGGCAAGAAAAATAAAAGATGTAACTACTATCCATAAAGACTATCATTATTTATAGTTTTTCTAGTTTTGTACTTATGAAAGATTCTACAAACTATTTTAACTGGTAAAAAAAAAAAGTTGGCACCTACCAGAACCGAGATAGCAAGCTTTTTAGAGTTCCAATGATACAAACAGCCTGCTATGTACATGTGCCACAGCTTCGCCACCACTGCACCACAGCAGCGCTGTAATAATACGTCAGTATACAAACATCATGTTAACAACTACCATTTGCCATAGCTGGGCTAATTACAAACCTTCCTTCATAAATCTAATAAAAGATACACAAGACTTTTGAAGGAAGTCACAAAGCATTTAAAGATACCCCCCCCAAAAAAATGCAGAATATATATCAAGGTACATCATTTCATGTACTGTATGATTTGATTCAAATAGTACTTTCTCCAAATCCTTCTGTAAGGTCAGTGTCATTAAAATTGACATTTTATAATGATTTTTCAGAGAAACTGACAAGCCAGTTCTGAAGTTAAGAACAGCACATAAAAGAGCCTGTAAAAATCAAAATAATGCTTAAAGAAAAGAGGACTGTGGGGATATTTGCTCAATCAGATGCTACTAAGGTTCCATATAAGGTTCAAATAATTAAGACACTGAAACACTGGTTCACAAACAAACAGACCAGTCAGATTTAACAGGAAGCTTGTACATGGGGTTGTTTATACAGTAAACAGCAGCATGGAAATCTGATGGAGGAGACAGGCTGGAGGAAACCAACAGGAAAACAGTAGATGGCTCAGTAAATGGCATTAGAAAAGAAACTGCTAGTC
The DNA here is from genome assembly GCA_004026965.1 of Petromus typicus. Classification (NCBI taxonomy): domain Eukaryota; kingdom Metazoa; phylum Chordata; class Mammalia; order Rodentia; family Petromuridae; genus Petromus; species Petromus typicus. The sequence continues at coordinate 61,342 of PVIR01002590.1, forward strand.
TTCTAAAATACCAAGTTAAATCCTTGTCTTACGCCGCACACAAGAATATGCATTCTAAGTTTGTGAAAGAAAATATACCTCCACCACAGGGTAAAGAAGAATGTCCTTTAACCTGATAGATCAAAACTTCCTAACACATCAATGGGAAAACAGTAAACAAAGAAAAACACAGACTAAATACCAGTTATTCACAGGTGATGAAATTCAAAATGTGCATATGCATACGAAAAGATACCCAGTGTCAGTTACAAGAGAACTGCACATCAGACTGGAAGGTCGGATGCCACTTTCAATAAACTGGCCACACTGCTGTCACTGGGCATCACCACAGACACAGGTCACTTGAATCCCTGGACACTGCCGGGGACACGTCACACTACATCTACGAAAAGCACCCAGGCAAGCTCTGACACAGTGGGAGTGTGAAGACCCCCTTACCCAGCAACTCCACTTCTAGGCTGCCATGTGCCCACCAAGACACATACAGAAATATTCACTGTGTCTTAATTACAACCACAAAATACTGGCACTGATCAATGAAATTCTGAACAAATTGATATACTGATTCAATGGAATACTCACTACACAATACTTAAGGTCATGACCTAGATCTGTACCAAGCAAGATGGACAGACCCTCAAAATAACTGGGGCCAAAGAAAGAAAATTACAGAGTGCTACCTTACCATGGTGTTCTTTATATTAACTGTCTACACAAATTGTATAACAATACCATGTGTCTTGTGAATACAAAGATTAACAAAAATATAAAGTATGGCTGAAATCCTCTAAGTTTATGAACCAATCACTTCTGCGAAGAAAGTGGAAGAAAAAAAAAACAAATTTACATAGTAAAGAAGGCGCTTTACGGGAACACTCTTTTCTTTAAAAAGATGGGTAGCACATACGACAAGTACACATGTACTAATGGTGGCTAGTCAATATGCTGCCCTTCACTGCTCTATCTGTTGTACTATTCAACTTTTCAAAATCCATTTTTTTCAGGCAGACAGCGAAAGGTCCCAGAGGAGGGGGTAGTTCGCACCTGCTCCTCAGTTACAGGGGCAAGAGGAAGAAGTAGGACCAGCCAGAAGTGGGAGAACTGATCCTCGACACAGAGGTCACACCAGGCTCACCAAAATCGCCAACATGGAGCTCCAGCTCAGCGGACCAAGTTAGGCAACAAACGCCTACTCCCTCCCCACTACCAGGCTGATCTTGGGAAACACGTTTCTGTCCTCTGAAACAGTCCGAATCAGCGGAGTAGGATTCCCATTTTTGGTCCAAATGGAAAACAGTCTCAGATTTCTTCCCCATTTGAATTTGATCTAAAGTTGTTTAAAAGTTCAGGGAATGTATTTTCAGGAAGCAACCCATACCCTTCAGCTCAGCCTCCATGGCTTTTCGTTCTAAAAACGTAAGCCCAGATATATTTAAAATTTGTCCCAGGCCACTCAGCACAAACACTGCGACTCTCTGGCCCTTGCCTTTCTCTCCCAACAAGTCGCAGCTTGTCCGCCGCATGTGTCCCGGGGAGAAATGTGAGTCGAGCTGTGTCTTCTGTGATCAGATAGAGCAGGTGAGAAACCGCTCTACTGCTGCGCGTGTCTTTACGGCAAAGCCCAGCTGCCCTTTGAAGTCAGCCAATAACAAGCAGTGATATCAGATCACAAGAAACATCCCGTGAGGTCACACTTCTGCGTCTGCTCCGTCCCTCTGCTCCTTAGACCAAACCCAAATAAACGCTGCACTTTCACTGTGCTGCACAGCCCTCGGTCAGCTGCCTCCAAAACCCCCACAGAGAAAAGAGCATCGCCATAACATCCCCAGGCCTTTTCTATCCAGCGTTCTGTGATGAAGAAGAATTCCAACAGAGCTAAGTTTTCTACATAGGGGAACTGCACCCCAGTAAACACCAGTCCAAGGACGACCCACTGAGGGGGTTTCTGATCATTATGAAAACCCATTTGAAATACTTGGGGGGTCTGGGAGGAAGTGTGAGTGTGTGTGCGTCTTCTCGCCTTCCCCCAAACCCAACTTGTCAGGTAGCACAGACTTTCCTTCCAGCGGCCCACACTGAGTGCGGTTCTACCCTACTCCCCCTAATGTCACCAAGCAGACAGGTGGGCACAGCACAGATCACGGACTAAAGGCACAAAGGCTGTCACACTCAGGAGTCTGGTCCTTTTATGTCAAGTGTCGGCCCCATCTGGCCACTTGCTCAAGAGCTGTTTTCTGAAGACTGAGATCCTCTAAGCCTGAGCACAGCAGGAACGGCCGGTACTGTGATTTAATTTAAAATAGGCATCAGCTGGGACCAAGCACACTCCTCCCGATGCCGTCAATAACTGTAAAATCAGTCCCAGAATTTGACATAATTAAATCATGCCATGTAAAGAAAAACAAGCAGCTGTTTTTCTGGATTTTATTTCTGGTTTTATTATTGATGCTTTATGAAGTTGCAGTTTGTTTTTTTTAAAGTCACAGAAGTTTAACAATAGTAAAAAGAACAAAGCTAAAGATACACAGCTTAGACTAAACATTTTAACATTTAATTAAAAATAGCTAAAGAATAGGAAAGAATAAGTCAAAAAATATTTTCAGAAACTGCCATCATATAGAAAAATTAAGTTTTAAGAAATACCAAAATCAAAAATCATAAAAGATATCCAAGACAAAGCAAATTCAATAAATAAATATAGGATGGGTTCAAATTAATGCATCCATCAAAAGAAATGTACACTAAAGGCTACTTTTTTTTTTTTTTTGAGATAGGGTCTCACCACATGGTTCAGGCTGGCCTCAAATTCGCAGTAATCCTCCCATCCTAGTGCTGAGGTAAAAAGTGTGGGCCACCATGTCCAGTTATAATTTTTTTTAATATAAAAATACAGACACAAACTGCTGCAAAAGTAGGAATAAAATAGTACAAGCCTTTTAGAAAGTAGTATAACAATGTTTCAACTATTTCAATAGCCTGACTTTAATAAACACACCCTAATAAACAAAAAGGGAAATAACTACATGTATATATGTACCTGGGTATCCACAGAAGTGCTATTTATATCAATAAAACAATTCAAAGGAGGGGCCGGGGAGTTAGCTCAGTGGTTCCGGCGCCTGTCTTGCAAGCCCAAGCGCCTGGGTTCAATTCCCCAGTAACCACATACAATGCTTGGTGTGGAGACTCACCCCAGCAGCAATCAGTATCACATACTATGGTGCCGGGCGTGGTAGCTCACGCCTGTCATCCCAGCCCTCGTGAGGCAGAGGCAGGAGGATTGCTGTGATGTGAGTTGGAGGCTGAGCTCAGGGCCAGCCTGAACCACAAAAAGCAAGACCCTGTCTCAAAAAAAAAAAAAAAAAAAATTCAAAGGAACCATAAAAGTCAGGCAAAATACATTATTATACAACCATTCAAAATCTGAATAAATGACACAAGTTTCTAACGTGCTGGATAATATCAGATGAAAAAGCACAATGCCATCTCATTCCTCACTCATTCACTCCTTAACCACCTTCTCCAACATTGAACTGGGACTGAGGACACTTCCATACCTGAGTCCTTTCTTAACAAACAGTACTGTGGATAGGTTGGACATCTCTAATCCAAAATCCAAACTGCTCCAATATCCAAAGCTTTTTTGACTCCCCACAAGAAGCCTTGAAGGCAAATTCTACACCCGCCCACCTTTTCTCTCCAGCCTTCTGCGACGAAGAATTCATGTGCAGTGCTAGGAAATAGCGGGGAAATCTAGTACTCGGCAAGTAGTTCTGGGACGAGGTGACGAGGTACCCGGCTCAGAAGATATTAAGTAGTTCTCTTGGGAACACCGTTCCCACAAGAGTTGTGATAGAAGGATAAGACTGGCTCCTTCCCGTTCTGCACAGTGAAGCCGAATGACGAACTCAATTCATCCATGAGGACTGGCTGTAACTCCCGTTTGTCTACTGAAGGCTCAGGGCCCTCACCCAGCCTTCACAGTCTCTCGTGTGCACAGGCAGTTCTCAGCGTCGAGAGGCACTGGCCCAGGATTTCTCAGTTAACCCCACACAGGAAGGGACACTGTAATTTTCCATCCAGATCGGAGACCATCTGGAAGCACAAGTGACCAGCATTTCAGCTGTAAGTCAAGACTTTGGTCCTAAACTAAAACTAATTGTAACCCAAGCAGTTCCTATGTCAGGCTGGTCGTAACTCAAGGGTCCACCGTAGTTTCCTAGGATGCCATGCAATCCCTCTTACATTCACCGCCACCACAAGACTGAGCTGAACAAAGGGAGCTGCCCAATCTTGGACATCCGGCCTCCAACAAGCTACATAAACTTCTTTTCATTATACATTTCCCAACCTCGTGTATTTGGTTACAGCAACAGAAAATGGATGAATAGATTTCAACATGTGAATTATGGGAGAACACACCTTGGCCCATGACACTAGCCATCACTTTCACAACTTCATGGTGTTCCAGTTCAGGAACATGGGAAGGAAACGTGCAGAGAGGAAATCCTGCTCCTGCACTTCAGAAGGGGACAGTGTACACGGGGACAGACTTTCTAGGAAACAATTGGGCATTTTTAGGATGCCAGTAAAGACACTTTGTCCTAAAACCAAACGTTCTTATGACTCACTGGAAATTTGATGCTCAAATATGTCTACTACAATTTATGATTCATGTAGTCATAAAAGCTAGAAATATCCTACACATAAAAACCAGTAAGGAAAAGATTAAAAAAATCATGTAATATGATACAATCACTAAAAACAACGTTTTAAAAGACATGAAATAATGTTTATGAAGTACAGCCAATTTTTTTTTTTTAAAGTTCCCACTTTCTCTTGGATCTTCTCCTATGAACCCTGGACCTCCACGTTTTCAGTGAGTCTAACTCTCCTCAGGTCTGTGACATCCTTCAGAGGGGTAAACCCATGGGTTCTCCGTGCTCCCCCTTCTTAACCACAGCAGATCTGCCCGTCCGTCCTCACCACTGCTGGTGATGAGACATCACACCCTGCTGACCTCCTTCCTATGGTGACACCGGTGCCTCCTCTGGACCACGGGCTCTGCCTGGCCTCTCGGCGCTGCACTTCCCAGGGGCTGCTGCTCCACGAACACCTGCCCTGGTGCCCCCATTCAGTTCCACGGCTTTGATGCCCATCCAGACTGGGCCCCAATTCAGACGTCTGACCTCTGGGTTTCCACGTCTAACTGGACACTCCCATATGAGTATCTGCTAGGCTTGTCAAAGTCAGCACCGATTTTGTCCCTCACCTCACTCCAAACTGTAAGACCAACTCCTTCCTCGCATTCATCTCTTTAAACGGCACTGCCAGTCACCGAGTGTCTCACCGAGTGTCTCACCAAGTGTCTGAGTGCGCTGTGGCCGTGGTAACAAAGCCATGAAGAAGTGGCTCTAACAACAGAAATTATTGCTTCGAAGCTCTGCAAGCCAGAAATGGAAATGTCGGGGGATGGTTCCTTCTGAGGGCTGTGAGAGGGAACTGTTCATTCCCCTGGCCCAGCTTCCGGCTGCCAGGCTTCCCCTGCCCTGTGGACGGCACTGCTCCTGCGTCTGTGTGTCTTCCGTCTATCTACGCCTGGTCTAAGATTCCACTTTCCGCAAGGGCATCAATTGTATTCCAACAGACAGGCAGGTAGACACACGCAGACACACAGACACACACAGACACACACACACACACACACACACACGCGCGCGCTTTCTCTTTCTCTCCCTCCTCCCCTCTCCTTTTAACTAATTACAGCTACATTCACCCTAGTTCCAAAGACGGGCACATTCTAAGGGCCGGGAGTGAGGAATCCGTATAACCCCTAATACTGAGTAGTCATATTTGACTCTTCTCTTTTCCTCCTCCCTTTCTTCTTTCTCTTTTCATCCTCTCTTTTTTTTGAGATGTAATCCAGCTCCAAGTCCCATGGATCTATATTTTTTCTTCATTTTATTCTTTAATCTTCTTGGTATAATTTAATACATAATGATCACATTCATCATAGGAAATCTGTACCTGTACACGGTATAACTTGATTTTTTTTCTCCCTATCCTCTCCCCTTCCTTTTTAATCCTCCCTACTTTTACAAAACTTTTGTTTCCAATTTTTTCCTTTTTATCATTTTCTTTTCCCTTCCTTTCCTCCCTCCCCTTCACAACTGCCCTTTCCTTTTGAAGTTTCTTCTTTCACGCTACCTATTTACACATTTTGATCTTTATGCACCCTTTCAGTTTCTCACACCAGAGAAACAGTATGATATTTACACCTGTGTCTGATTTATTTCACTCAAGAGTACAGTTGCGAGATGTATCTATTCAGCTATAACTGTCTCGAGTTTATCATTCTTTATGGCCGGGTAGTACTCCATTACGATTTTTTAAAGCCACATCTTTCATCTTTTATGTATTCTAAATAGATCTTAAATATGACCATTTTCCTCACCACCTCGTCTGCTACCAAGGAGCCAGAGCATTCGTAACCCAGAGCCGGAGAACAGCACCCCTCTGCTCCAGCCCTCCAGGGAGGACCACGTTCTCGCCACACTCTCCCCTGCTGCTCCCCAGACACAGTCTCGCTTCCACTGCAGGGCTCCCCAGCTGCGCCCACCCGGAACATCCCTCTTGCGTCTCCCGGCCGGTGCCAGGACCAGCCTGGCCACAGCGGCGGCCTCCAGGCCTCTCCTCCTCACCCGCCTGGGTTTTCCTCCTTCCCTCTGGTGCTGCGACACACACTCCTCTGGTCACTTTCTGCTTCTCTCTCCGAATTATAAGCTCCACAGGCAGAAAGAGGAGGGTGGCTTTTGCTCTTGCATCTAAAGCACCATTTGGCTCCTAAAATTTGATTAGTAAGTAATGCTTGAAGAAGTGAATGCAAAAAGAAAGGAAGGAAGAAATACATATTTAAATGCCAACAGGAGCCACTTGCCTACAGGATAGAATTATGTAAGTTATTCACTTTTCTCCTTATTATATTTTCCACATTTTTTTAAATGGCCTGTTACTACTTTTATAGTAGAGCAAAAACCAACAATGCTTTTTCTGAAAAGAAACGTTAGCTCAAAGGACTACTTTAAATATACTTAAAAATTTAAGGGCTGCTACCTCCACAATATAAATAATATATGAGACAGAGTACGATATACTATATTTATATAGTATAGTACAGTAATATATACTATATACTATTTATATATACTACATTATATATACTATATAATATATATTTATATATTTATATAGTATAGTACATTTATATTTATACACTCTCTATTGGAATTTATATTATTTTTACTTTGAAACTTACTCTGAACATACTATGCCCGATTCACATACCTAGCGCTGTTTTCACCACATTCAATATGAAAAGCTGGTTTCTTTCATCAACTGAAAATGCTGAAGAAGAGAAGCTTTTGTGAAAACTGGAGCCATAAAAAAATGAGTTTTGTAAGACTGAAATCACTGCCAATTTGAAAATTAAGTACCTCAACCTTGGTTAAGATAAGGGGCTAGAGACTAAGACAGAAAACATAAGTGACTCCGATGAGGGTGTGTGATATGGTGGTTTGAGGCCAAGGTCCACAGAAGTGGGGCCACTGCACAGGCACTGACTAGCTACGTGGCCTTAGATACGGTTCCACTGCCTTCTTTGTGACACAGTTTTTCCTTCTATACAATGAAAAGGAGAGGGCTCGTACAGAGGTTACTAGACACAAAGCCCTTAGGATAGGTCTGATTCAGGGCATGGGTGCACCAGGCAGGTGTCAATCATTCCCACCCCATGCGCCAACTTCACCCCACACACACCAAATAGCCTCCGAGGAAGCATCAGAGAAGCGGGTCATGTGTCTATCTGGGCAGAATTTGATTTCCACCCCTGGAATTTTACACTAACCTGAAACAACTATGCTCATGCACAATCAGGTACCACTTTGTCTTTCTCTCCCATGCGTAACTCACTCGGAGGAAAACTACAGCAGCTGCAAATTGAAAGAAAGCATCACAATACTAAAACCCTACGTGATTGTTCTCATACAAAAGGCTCCTCATATTTCCACACTCAATTTCATAACTGAAGAATAACTTAAAAAGTGAGAAGGAGCCACCTTAAATAACCATTTGACTTATTCTGACAACATTCCTGAAGGCCCATTAATAGCATTATGTGACTGAGCATGGAAAACTCTGAAAGGATAAAATCTAAACTATGCCAACGCTTTGCCTTGCTAAAATAACAATGCTTTCAAACTTTCCCGATACGTGAGCACCACAGCGGAACACGAGGCCTGGACAGCGTGGACACAGCCCCGCTACCAAGGCCGCACTTGTGGGACTCTTCCTCTCTGAAGAGGGCCTAACAAGCCTCGCTATGAACTGGGAAAGAGGCCTCTCCTCTCAAAGGGAGGATGCAGCCCACCTGGGAGATGATGCATTCATAAACAATCTACCCTCCGGCCACCAGCTAGCTCTTCTGCCGTGGAAATGTGATACAATCATTTTCAACAACTAACCTGAAATACAACTCTAGGCTTCAGGAACCCATTGGAAAACAGCTAAAAGGACATGCAAAGCTCTATTTTTCCAACCCAATAGGATGCAGAATGTAAAAAATTTAAATAGGTTTTCTCATTCCTAACATCCTTTTGAACAGATAAATTATTACAGTAAATATATGAAATATAAAGGTTGATGATGGGGTTTGAGCATGTAGCTTGTGTGTTTATATGTGTATCAGGTATAAGATCCTGGGTTCAATTCCCCCCAGAAAATTAATTTTTAAATGCTCTTTTATCCATCTACTCATCCTAGATTTGCAGTCCATTTTTTAAATTAATATGAGATTGCTCCTATAATCTCTGATCATGTCAGAAATAAGGTCTAATCAATAAACAAGTAGAAATTTAAAGGGTTAAGAGCAAAAGTTAACAACTGTCTGTTGGGAGTTGCCTAATTTAAAAGAACTATTTTCTTTAAAATACTAGGCCAAACTTCTTATTAAGCAATGGATGATCTTCAAATTTTTCATGTTTTATAAGAAAAGAAATGATTGTAGAAGTTTTTAAAGATTGAATCAAATCTTGATTATTCAAAAAACAGCAGACTCTGAAGTTATGACCAGCCTGACACAGAACAACCTGGGTTAATCAGGTTAGTGAAACACACATGTGCTTCTTGTTATCTCTAGCGTGTACCCAGGTAAATACCCAGATCTCAGCTGGGTTGACTCACCATCAACTTCAGTTACAACCTGCCCTTGGGAACAGATTGAGTTCGTAAGAGACCACCATAAGTGAAGAGCTATTTTTTTAGTAATTTTGTCTTTATTTCCTTAGAGTTAAATTTTCCCTAAGAAAGGAAATCATAATGAAAAAAGAAATAAGGAACATCTATACAACAAATCTGTAAGTAATGATTTTAATAAAATGAAAAATACACCAATAACCACAAATCTCATGACTGCCCACAGACTGACTATGCAATAGTTTACTTGCAAACCACAATCCTCTAAAGACTAGGGATGCCCAGCACTCATTTTTCCTCGACATTTCTTCCCGTGACTTGTGATTACCTGTTCATCCCATGATTAGTGGGGAGGCTTCTTGGAGAGGGAATAAGAAAGGAAAAAAGATGACTATAGTTTGAGGCACCTGGCCTCTAAGATGACCTGAATGTGGGCTTATGTGGCACCTCCCTTGCAAAGACAGAACAGAGCCTCTGTTTGCCTCCATTGAGTCTGAGCTGAACCTGACTATTCCAACCAATGAAATGCAGAGGTGCCATTCAGAGCCTGCGAGCCACAGCATTAAGGGAAGGTGGCAACTTGTCTTCTTTCCGGGAACCCAGCTCAACCAACCACAGCCAAGAAGACACTGGGGATCCCAACACTGAGCCCCCAACTAGCAGCAAGCACAGCAGCTTGGCCTCCATGGGAGTACATTACCCTGGAAGTACAGCCTCCGTCTCAGTCAAGGCACCAGGCTGATGCCCCAGGGAGCAAAGATGAGCCACTCCTACCGAGTCCTGGCCAAATCACCAAATCAGGAGCAAGTAAATGGCTGCATTTGTTTTCAAACACTGTCAGGTGGAAATAGATAAACTGAGTCTCCCACAGAAGAATCGCCAGACTTCATGCCAAGGTCCCTGCTAATTCCACCACATTGACCGCCCTGCAATAACACATTACAATGATGCAATCAAGCCTTTAAAAATTAGCAAACTTGGGTAATAACTTCAATAATCCTATGAAGCTGGGAAGACTCAGCACAGGCATCCGTATTTCTGTACTTTTCACTCCATATGAGCTCATAAAACTTTTCTAGTGTTCTCCTGGCCAAGATCCCTGGTAACAGAAAACACTCATCTTTGACAACATTAGCCATAGCTGAAGACTATTTTGCAAATGTTGATAAAGATCACAAATGTAACATACAAAACAATCGAACTGTACACTTTAAATGAGCAAACTGTATGGCCTATGCATTACATCTCAATAATGCTATTTAAAAAAAAAAAACATGCCCATGTAAAATAATTCCATTAAAGAGCTCATCACAAAGGTTAAGGAAGTCTAGATGCAAACGAATCTGTCCAGTTCAAAATACAAGACCCAATGCAAAAGTGGTGGCTGAGATCAATATGTACTTGTCAGAAGACATACAAAAGGCCACAGATGAATAGATGTTCAACATCATTGCCCATTAAGAGAAATGCAAATGAAAACAACACCGAAGTTTCATCTTACTCCAGAAAGAATGGCAGCCATTATCAAGTCAAACAATGACAAATCCTGGTGAGGCAAGGGGAAAAAGAGAACCTTTCTACCTTGGCGGTAGAGATGCAAACTAGGAAAACTTCTATGAAAATCAGTATGGAGATGCCTCAAAAAAGTTAAATGGGAGCCAAGGTTTTAGCTCAGTGGTGCCACTCCTGCCTCAAAAGTGCAAGGTCCTGAGTTTGATCCCTGGTACCACAAAAAAATTATTTTAATTGGAAATCCATTTTACTCAGGCATTCCCCTCTAGATATTTTCCTGAAAGACTTAAAGGCGTCATATTATAGTGTTACATGCACACTCATGTTTGTAGCAACACAGTTCATAACAGCTAAATCTAATATCAGCCTATACATTCATCAACAAAGGAAAAGATTTTTTAAATGTGGTATTTATATATTATATACACAATGGAATACTATTTTGCCAGTATGGATAAATGTGATTCATTTGTAGAAAAATGGATGTACCTTGAATTCATAATAATAAGTGAAAAAATCAGAGAAGATAAAACATCACATTATTTCTTATATAAAAACCTCAAAGTCTAAATAAAGAGCAAAATAAGAGATAGATAAATAATAAGACAAAGAGATACTTTTTCCAAAATGGAAGGGGACCAAGCAAAGGAAGGAGGGGAAGGAGATGAAAGATAAGTCACGTACAGGGACCAACTTCCCACAGTGAATATTATTATTATGTATTGTGAACATTTACTCATCAAATATTTTAAAGACCTAAAAACTTACTCTTATAAATCTACTCAACGTAACACACCAACATACTGGCTCTCAAAGTCCTACTACGCATGACCAGATCTGTTTCTGTTAAAACACATTCAAACGTCCTCCCTCTTCCCTCCCTCCCCCTCCTTCTGACATGTGACAGTTCACACTCATCCGATGCGTTTATGCTGCAGCTTTATTCCACTGCTGAATGCTCCTCCGTGTTAAGCACCTGGCACAGGATGGCGAGCCCAGGAGGCCGAGCGCTAGTTTTTATGTCCCACTCACTGTAGGGAAAGGACAGTCTAATGTGTGCTCTAAAGTGGGGAAGAACAGAGCAGACCTTCACATGGGAAACTGCTGGGAACGGGCTTTGAAAGATGTCACTCACAGGACCCTTTACACTTGTGATTAGGTGCCACGTCGCTCAGCAGGCAGGAGGGAGAGAGCTGGAAAACCCACCCACGAGGAATACTCTGAACCCTGCCCTGTGTTCACACTCGCCTGGAAGTGTTTATCCCACTGTCAGACAGCTCAGGACCAGGCCTCACGGGCAGAAAAGGAGAAACTGGCTCTGCCTGACGCCACCCTCCCAAACAGAAACGCCCACATTTTCTTCTCACCACACACCAACACCTGCCCCTCACCTGCACAAACGTAATTACCTCATTACGGAAACCTCTGCATTGGTTCAAGGGCTGCTAGCAGACACCCAGATGCACTGCTGAAAACTGCAGTTAAATATCCTCTGCCCCAGAGCTGAGCCACTGCGGTGGTCTGGCCATTTTCTTCCGTATAAGTAATCACCATCATTCGTCAGCTCAAAATATTCAACAACTCATAGGAAGAGTCCAGAGGTCTTTGTACAGCTCCTGACCAAAGCTGTGAGGGCCCCTGATGCTGATGGCAGCCACCACGGCCCAGTTTGGCCAGAAGGATGCCTCTGCCTTGGCACCATGGCAGCTTTGTGCGAGAGGGTGGGACTGAGGAGGGACGTCGGTACAAAGAACGGCTAACGGCACTTCTGGGCCAGCGATGGAGCTCAGGGGCCCCAAGTCTGAAGAAAAGAAAAGAAAACCTTTTATCCTTTTAGCATCTGTTTCGGGGAAGAGAAAATATATGCCTCTCTGGTAAATAACACTCAGGGTTGGTTTATCCATTCTGACCAAGCCCTGGACAGTAAGAAGCTCCGTTCTTGTCACTCCCATAATCCATTCGGATAATATTCTGTGGGCCACACCGTAGGGGCCCACACACCTTCCTACAAAAACTCTGCCTTCCATAGCTGCTGGCTTGGCGGGCAACCTGCCTGACAGGAGAGGCCACAACCTAACTTACTCCTGGGGCCGAGTTCTTCCTTCCAGGCAGCATTTTCAGGATGGCATTTTCTCTCTCCCAACTATTTTATCACCAAAGGAGCTCTACCTGCTGAAAAAAAACATGTCTAGCAAAGTAACCCGACCCCAGGTGATCCAACATTATGGATATAATGATCCATAAGGATCCTAAGGCAACGGCTCTACTGGGCTCTGACCCAGCGGCAGGAGCATCACCTGAGATCTCACTCAAAGTACAAATTCTCAGGGGGCTGGGTGCAGCTCAGTGTTACAGTGTTTGCCTATCCTGCATAGAGCACTGGGTTCAAACCCTCAGCCACCCAAAAAAGCAATGCACCAATTCTCATCCCCTTCAGAGACAGGACAGAGACCGCCTGACTGGGGCCCAGCCACCTCGATGATTCTGACACAGGAGACGTCTTCAAAGCCACAGTCACATTTGAAAGTCCCTCCCTAACATACCATAACTAGTACACAAGGCATTCCTGCAATGACCAGCACTGTGTCAGCAGCAAAGTAATTCAGTCCTGGGGGCCAAAAGCAGAATCGGGAAAAACCCACAGTGTAAACAAGAATTGTGTGCAGCATAGGATTATGTTCAACTTCTTAGTAAGGATGAGTGGTCGCAAAGCGCAGAATCTGTCCTCAGAACTGTGGCTCGAAAGGTAAAGGCACTGCCGATCTAGGAGAGGTTGTGTATCAATAGACAACTGTTGGCAAAATTTTTCTAAAAGACAGAATCCTCTCTTCAAATGCAATTTTCCACTGAAGGTTAAAACAAGCAGCAAAGGCCTGAGCTCCAGCTCCTTCCACGCCCCGAGTTCCGGCACTGCGTGGAAGCCGAGGGTATCTGAGGGCATGATTGGAAAGGCTAAGGCTATTCACTAAACATGAGGATTCCTGAGCCTCCACACTTGGAAGGGAAGGGACAGAACCTGGGGCTACATGTTTTAGTTTCCCCAGGTGCTTCTAGTCATCCGCCAGATTACAAGCTTCTAGTAGCGCTGGGCTCAGGTGAGGACCCTCAATTTTACACCACAAACGTGTGAGGCAGCACGTTAACATACGAATCCCCAGGCTCTCAAAAGCAGTCCTGCACTTCTCAATGCTGAGCTCTCCCACCCCTTCCCTGTGAGAATGTGGCGCCATTGTGAGCAGGAGGGATCTAGTCACTGGCTGCGCAATGTCAGCAAACACCGGAGTCACCTGGAGGGCTTGTGATATCAGATGCTGGGCCTATTCCCTCACTTCTAATTCAACACCTCTGGGCCTGGGCACACGCTCACAAGATCTGCAAGGGTGCTGATGCTGGATCCAAAGATCACACTTTTCCGCAATAGCAAACTGAGTGGTTTATAAGCAATAGACATTTATTTCTCACGATTCTGGAGGCTGGAAGTTTGAGACTGGGGCTCCAGTCCAGCCGGGAACTGGTGAAGTCCTTCTGGGTGGCAGTCGGGACCCAAAAGATTCGCCCTAAGGATTAGTCCTCAACCCCAGCAGGAAACCCGAAGCCCAGTAGCCCGGCATCGCTGAGGTGCTTGTGAGAAATACAGAATCTCAGCTCCTTCCAATTCTTTGAGATCAGAAATGAAGGCAAGTTCTCTGGCGATCTTCCACTAACCTTTCCAGAGTGCACCACTAGGGACCCAATCTAATCCCAGTGCCTCCAGTGCCCCCACCACCTAATAATTACCCCACCACATGGTGAGTTTCCATATATGTTTGCACAGATAAAAAACCACCATGGTTTCTAAATATTAGTGTACATGTAAATAGTTTGGGGACGTTTTCAAAAGGGGAGGTTACCAAGCCCAATCCATATCATTACAAGGTCCAGAAAGAAGCCCAAAAATTGTAACTTGGCAAGTTTCTCAGGGGACTAATGTGGTCTAGTGATCCAGAGACCACACTCGAATCCAGCATGTGTGTCCTACAAACATTGTTGGAGACCAAGCCAATTTTACTGGAGACAAAGTCTGAATACCACAGATGTCCTTCTTAAAACATTACCACTGCAATCCTAAAAAGGCTTCACAAGCCACTCCCAGGTCCAATGTGAGAAGAAGAAAAAGACTTGGAGAAGAGAAAATTCCAAAGAACTGGTAAGTTTCCTGAATTTGGAGTCCCTGCTGTGGTCTGAATGCCTGTGTCCCTTCCAAATTCTTGTGTTGAAATCCCAGTCCCCATGGTGATGGTATTAGGAGACTGGGATGTTCAGGATCAATGTGATTAGGTCATGGGGGTGGAGCCCGCATGAATGGAACTATTGCTGATATGAAAAAATTCAAAGAGACTCTTAGCCCAGCCATCTAGGAAGAGGGTTCTCCCATTGGTGTCTTAATCTTGGACTTCCAACCTCCAAAACTGTTTTTTAAAAAATGAATGTCTGTTGTATTAAGCTACCTAATTTATGGTATTTTGTTACAGCCTCATGAGTGGACTAAAATGATTCTATACTTAATCCTTGGGGTTAGAAAACAAGGCCATAGACAGTACTCTTCAAACAACACACGTATGTGTACAGGAAAGCAAGAGCTCTGTAGTTACTCCCAGTTAAAAGATTCAGAGGCCTCAGATCAGGATTCTAGGTCAACTCAGTAAGTCTTAATTTTCCCATTCACCAAAGGGAGCAAATGATGCCTCCTTTAGAGGCAAGGATTAAGTATAGAATCATCTTAGTCCACTCATGAGGCTGTAACAAAATACCATAAATTAGGTAGCTTAATACAACAGACATTCATTTTTTAAAAAACAGTTTTGGAGGTTGGAAGTCCAAGATTAAGTCCTTTAGAGGTTGGTGAAGGGAGAGAAGATCCTGGACAGTTCTTAGATGCTGACATACAGCAAAATCACAGATACATGCTGGTTCTTACAAGTATCGGTTGTATGTAAAATCTTAAGAGCTGGAAGGGACCTCAAAGATCGGCCTTCAACTCTCATAGGAATCCAAAGCCCACTGCATCCATGGGACACTGATGGAAACACAGATCTGACCCCATCCAGACCTTTGGGATGAGAACGTCCACTGTACCATGACCCAAGGAGATTCCAGTGTGTGACCATCTGGGCAGCAAGACCCTCCATCTGCACCAGCTGGGCACATCCGTGTGTCTCAGCCCAGCTCAAGGCTGGAATCATGTCTCTGAAGAGCTTCAAAACAATATTCATGCCAGGTCCTACCCCAAGGGAAGCAGATTTAAATTGTTGGGGACACACCCTAAAGACTAGGATGTTTTTAATCAAATAAGGTTAAGAGCCAAGATAAATATGCAGACACTCTGGGGTCAAATGAATGTGCGTGGCCCTGGTGCTACTACTTTCAGCCTATGGATTTTGAGCAGGTTACTTAAGCTCTTGGTGCCTCATGTGCAAAATTGTCATAGTCAGTGAGTATCTCCTGGTAAGAGTAGAGATGTTACAAGATATAACCTATAGAAAACACACTGTGCTGGGCACGCTGGCTGTCCTCCGTGAGTATCTAACTATTGTTAACTCAAGCAGAGAGACATTTGGATTCTACATAAAGACCTTCACTGACACGGGCCTCAGCCGTCATGTTTTAGCACTTTCTTGTTAGGAAGGTCTGTGGACAAGTTGCAAGGGTACCATATAATGAGTCAGGTCTCACAGCTCTTGGTTTGCGTCGCTCCGTGGTCAGATGGTCCATGAATAACCCGCTGAACACACACACACACTCCAAACTGAAGTCTTTTTGACATTGGGTCCTTCATTTGCATACAAGCTTAAAGGGCTTGGCCTGGGGTGAATGGGTCACTTCAAGGCAAACTCTCCCTTTGACAGGCTGTGTGACACTCAGCCTGTCCCAATGGTCTGGGCCTCAGTTTCTTCATCCATTATGCAAAGAGGTCCGACCAGATCACGTAGGCCCCTTCTAGTACCTCCCTTCCCAAATTCCTGTGACAATACCACCAAGAGATGGAGCCAAGGATGGAGCCATGTTTAAAGCCTACTCAGAACAACTCACCTTGAGGCAACATTTCCCTCTGGTTAAACCTCCTAGTGATTACCCAACAAACTAAAGTCTAACAACAAGCTTTCTCTCAAAATCTTCTAAATATAGACCTATTCCCTGGGCAGGCAGAGGACTTCTTGAAGGGTTTCTCTGGGGAAACTACCAGGCCTAAATAATAGATGGTATTTGACTGACCTTGTGTGCATGTACCAAAAAATGTGAGATTTTTCCCCGAAGACTCGAAGATACCACCATCAATCCTCAGCAATCTCTACCAGTTTTCCTTTCACTTTATCCCAAAATTCACCGCTTTGCTTCACCCAGGCCTCACTGCAGTGCTGGCTCCTTTTCTGCCCACACGTCTGCTTTAGACCTCCCTGACTTGCTCTAGCCCATATCATGGATCATTCTGGGGACCAGTATTCCTGCTCCAAAATCTCATTCCTAAGGCCCAACCTCCCTCCCATTCCCAGCTCCTGTGGGCTCTGTGTGGAGGACCTGCCAGCACCGCTACTTCAGTGTACCCAGCACCACCCACCATTTCTACCTGCCTTTCCTTCCTCCATAGAATCCTGAGGTTGCCTCTCTTTGCTTTCTCTCCTCCAAACATTAAATCTGCTTCCAGTTCTGTGATCTTCCCCTTAATCAATGGCTGCCTGGGCGCCTGGCTCACTCCGCCACCTCACCCCCATCACACCTTCCTTCCCCACACACAGCCCAGAAGCTGGGTAGGACACTCCCCCATTTTAGATAAAACTCATACTTCCTGTCCCTAAAGTTTTAGCCACACTGGTCTCCGCCCAGAAGATCCTCCTCTCAGTCTTAATCTACAAAATTAAAAACCCACCTGCCCATCCCAGCTTCTGCCCAATTCTAGAATGTTCCAACACAGCTGAGTCTGCTATCGCTCCCTTTCCTCCGGACCGCCATGGCACTCGGTTTGGGTCTTTCACCATCTGCATGCCCTTCCTAGCGCAGTGTGCTGCTGCAGAGCAGGAACACCTGGCAAGGGCACTGTGCTCGTAACACACCCGCACACAGCTGCTCCTTGAGCACACGACTCCAACTCACCAAGGAACAGCAGACTAAGAAGTCACAGACTCAAAAAATACATGGACCCACCCTATGCCACAAACAGTTGAAAGAATTTGTTATGAGCATGGTGACTTTGTCACCTAGAAGTAGGAGCGGGTATAACATCCAAGGAGGGAAGTTTTAAGAAAGCATGTTCCAGCACAGGAAACCTGAACTTTAATTCAGTGAAAGGCAACGACTGACTGTGAGGGTCTTGGGCTTTGAAGGATGTGGGTCCAGCTTAGGCGTGGCCCGAGGTCAGCATCCCAGAGGATCCCTGGCCGGAGCAGGGTGAGCTGGAAGATGAGATGACTGACCGCTAGGTCCTTGCACACCACATTCTGAAGTCATCCCTTTCTTGTTGCAAAGACTCCCTTTGAGGAGGACTAGCTTGTCCACATGTAACAACCAAAAGCAGTTTAGTGAAACCTTAACCTGTGTCACATAACCCCAAAGTTGTACGATAATCAAAAGCCAAAGAACTTCATCTGGCATGACTTCATCTGCTGATCCTGAACCATTCTTGCTATCATGAAGTCAGTGTGTGGATTTTAAAACATTTCCAAAACTTAGCAAAAAGTACCTCAATTTTTAGATAGTGTAGGTGGCAAGTTTTAGATAGTGTAAGTTTTTTCAAAACTCAGTACCAAAAGAATGATACAACTATAATTCAAAAGAAATCAAGTTTATGTGCAAGTAGTAAGCCAAAAAGCATGATTAATCCAATTCTGGACAACAAAGATCCATTTTAAAAAATATTGGCTTGCAAGTATCTATGTGGGCAAATATGAAAGAAGAAAGATAAGGTAATATGAGATCATACTTTTGTTCTGTAACTTTTAGCAACAAGTTCTGTGATGGGAAATAAAAATGGAGTGAGTAATGAACTCAAGCAAAAGAAAAGCACATTCTTCTTTTCAAGTCAAAAGTTTGTCATCACCTTCAAAGATTTGCTACAGCTATCTTTATTAACTGTGGTTTTTTTGTTTTTGGTATCGGGGATAGAACTCCTGACCTTGCACTTGTGAGGCAAGCACCGGAACCACTGAGCTAAATCCTTGGCCCCATTAACTGTGCAATCTTTCTTCGGACCAGGATACCCTGACAGTCCACAGTTTATCTATGATAAATGACCCACTGGGAACAGTGGCCTCATGTTTCTCTGCAGAGCAGGCAGCCCCCAGGACACTACACAGTTAAGGAGTCATTTCTTCATGGAAAACTTTTCTATCCACCTTTCTGTGTCACTCACACATAATTTAAATGGTCTCTGACCCAGGTGAAAATGCTGTGCAGACAGGTAGACTCAGAACGCCAACCTGTGTCATAAAATTTACTAAAAAAAAACATAGTTCCTCTCACACCTGTTCTGCAGTGCTATAATATGAATCACATGGTTATGTGAAGATCCCTCCCATACGCATATATTCATTTAATGATTTTTTAAAAAGTCATCAAAAATGTAAAATAAATCTTCATGAAAAGTACATAAAATGCATCAAAATTTAAGAAAACATAGTCCAGATACCATCATTCTCTGAAATCAGTTCTCATGGGAACAACATAAGTAGAACATCCGACAGGGCAAAGCTTTGGTTGACTCCCCCAGTCCAATGGTAAGTAAGTATTTTTTTCCCCTCCTTCCCTTGTTAAGATAGTCTCACCAAGTTGCCTGAGTTGGCCTTGAACTTTAGATCCTTCTGTCTTGCCTCCCAAGTACCTGGGCTTATCACTTGCAAGTGAATTTCTTTTTATGTACTGGGAAATGACCTCAAAATCTTAGCCCTGAGCTACTTCTCCAGCCCTTTTCAGAGACAGGATTTCACTAAGTTGCACAGAATGTGTGATCTTCCTGTCACAGCCTCTCAAATAGCTGGGATTATAGACACATGACACTATGCTCAGCTCCCAAGTAAATTTTTAAATGGAACTCCACTAGCACTTTATAGAAAAGTTATAGGGCACCACTCCAAACTAAACACAACAATTTCAAATACCCTATCACTGTGTTTGTGATATAAACAATCATCACTAGATTGAAATTTGAAAATTAAATGTAAACTCTAAAAGTACGGTGATCTTTTAGTATTTCCAAAGTTTGATTCTAGGCCCTCTATAGAGAACCAAACATTCAGTGCTGAAGTCCCATGTCCAAGTGGCACTGAATTTGTATATAATCTGTGTCTTCTTGTCTACTTCATCACTAAGTTACTCATAAGACATAATACAATGTAAATGCTAACGCTGTATAAGCAGTTGTTTTGCTGTATTGTGTAGAACGTAATGACAAGAAAGAAAGATATGGCCAGTACAGAAGGGTTTTTCCCATTTGGTGTGTTTGTGGTTGTTGAGGACTAAGCCCAGGGCTTCACACATGCTAGGCAAGTGCTCTACCACTGAGCGATGTGCTAAATATACTCCAAAACATTTTGAGTCTAAGACTGGTGGACATGGAGGTGCACAGTCCATGGATACCAACTGCATGACGGTCCCACAGAGGAACCAGAGATCCGGACAATACCCGGTAGACAGGAGAACTTGTGAGCTTATTGGCCAGAGACGTGAATGTGTTCTCATACACAGAATATGAGTGGGACACAAGGCACACTGGGTCAATAAAGCAATTCTGAAAAAGGCAAAACAGAACGGACCCTTGGTTGTCACTCTTGCTTGCAAATTAAAAACAGCTAACTACCTGGTGCTAGGTACCACCTATTTCATTACAGACACTAACTCAGTCACCTGGGCTGAAGAATGAGTATTCAGATTCCCATGCAGTTATCCTCTGATCTTGCAGTTGTACCACCATTATCCCCATTTGCCCATTAAGGAAACTAAGGCCCAAAAACACACAGACCCAGAATACAAAGCCAGGTTCGCCCCCAGCCAGGTCAGTATTCAACCTATCAATAAGAAGCGCATTTCCCTGATGGCAGGTTCGTGCTACCACTGACCCCTTAAATGCAGAAAACTGGCAAGTCCCAGCACTTACAGGAAAAAGGGACTTGCTCCCTGGATACCTCTGGAGCTGGTACTCATCCCCAGCCTTCCCCTCCCCCACGTTACCAAATACAACTTGATCCACAGATTAGAGAAAAGAGTATTCATCCACTAAGAAAAGCTTTAGAAGACTTTGGAAAAGACTTGTCATCTCCAAAATCTTACTCCACATCCAATCAAAGGCCCCCTTTGAGGTTCCTTCTCCCTCTCATTGCTTTCTAGCAGTTTACAATCCTGTAAATTACAGAGAACTAAGTTATACAGGTACGTGGAATACGGCAGATGATGCATTATCATAAAAATGCAAGTCAACAGTGTCTGTGGAATCCAATTGATTGCTGCCCTGTGGGTAAAGGCATTTTGTCTCTATTGACAAGTTCATTCTGGCATTCGCCTGAACTAGTTGTAACATTGCACTGGTTCACAGTTCATTACGATGTTAAATAATATCTGACACATGTTGACTCTGGATCTGGGTGAGTCACAATCCTATCCTTTCCTTAAAATCATTCTTTAACATGAGTTTCCAGGAAAGAAATCAACCTAGAGTTTAAGAGGGTTACAGCAATGTTCCAATGTTATGACTGTCAACTTATTATGTGAATCTTAGGCCAAAAACTGTGCTTCTATTTTAGAATTCAAAGTGGGATATAGTAGGACTGAAGTGTTAGATTCTATTCTGAAAAAAAGAAAAAAGGAAGACATAGTATGTGGGAGAGATTAGGTACTATCACTCCCAAAGAAAAGACAAAGTCCAAAGTGTTCTGGAAAGTTACACTGTGTGGGAAAGATGGGCTAGCCAATGGAGAGAGCAATTTACACAGGCAGAAACCTGCATGGAAACGAATACCAAGTACAAAACTCTTGCCTATCAAGAAAAACTACAAAGCAAAAGCAACGCGAAAAAAAAAAATGCACAGGACGACAGAACAAGCCTCACATCCACGCTCCGACGTGGCGTGGGCATTATCAGATTGAAAATTTAAAGCAACTTTGATCAATATGCCAAACACTCAAGAGGATACACAGATGGCATCTAAAAACAGGCAGGCAACGGAGTGAGACAGAAATTCCAGAAAGGACCTAGAAGAAACATTCGGTATCAGGATGAACAATGACTGGTGAGCTCAGTGACAGACTGGACACGGACGAGCAAAGAATCGCCAAGCTTGAGTGCACCACAGTAGAAACTTTCAAAATGGAAAAGCAAAGAGAATTGAGACAGGGAAAATATCTCGTGATTATATTAATAGATACAGAAAAAATATTTGACAAAATCCCATCACCCATCTGTGATGAAAGCTCTTCGTAAACCAAATAACTTGATAGAGAAAATCCATAAAACATACACTAAAATCACACACGATAGTGTAAGAAAGAGAATAAAAGCATATAATCTGAGAACGAAAAAATAAAACTTATTTCCTGATGATACAACTGTCTACACAGAAAACATGGAACCAACACAAAGCTCCTGCAACCAGTAAGCAACTACAGCAAGGCTGAAGGGCACAGCTGTCTCATCTCCAAGCCCCACACGCTCCCCTCTCACTCCACCTCTTGGCACCTTCCCTTCTATAAAAAAATATATCTTCCAGTTTCCTATTATCTATCTTTTCTTCTGCTCTTCCATCTATTATATTTAATAAATTGCCTCTGCAGTTCATCTGTAGAGACTGAGGACTCAAAACAGCCAACATGGCATGCAGGAAATGAAGGAGTCGGAGGACCAACCGGCACTTCCGGACTTCAAGACTTACGACCACACGGTGAAGCAAACAGTCTCCTCAACATGGTGCGAGCAACTGGACGTCCATGTGCGGAAAAAACATCTGACGGAGACCTCACATCCTTCCCCAAACTAACTCAAAATGCCTAAATGTAAAATTCAAAATCATAAAACTCCTAAAAGACAGCACCGGAGAAAAATCTAGGTGACCTTCAGGATGCCATTGACCTCTTACACTCAACACCAAAGACATCAACCGAAGAAAGAAACAATAAGCTGTAATTTGTTAAAATTGTTAAAACGTTTTAAACTACTCTTCTGCAAAAGACACTGGCAAGAAAATGAAAAGAGAAGCTACTAAGTAGAAGAATTTATTTACCAAACAACTCATCAATTCAAAAAAATTCTTGAAGAGGCAAAAGACCTAAACAGACATCTTACCTAAGTATACAAAAAGCAAATGAGCTTTTGAAAAATGTTCAACATTATACTTAGCTAGAGAGTTGCAAATTGAAACTATGAGGTATCACTAGGGATGCATTAGAATGGCCAAAATCCAAAACAAAGACCCACCTACCGCTGCCTAGGAAGTGGAACAAAGGAACTCTCATTTATCACTGATAGTTGCAAAATGGTACTACCACTCTGGAAGACAATTTCAGTTTCTAAAAAAAGGATACGATCTAGCAATCATGCACCTTGATATTTACCTACAGGAAATGAAAAGGTACATTGATACCAAAATCCAAATAACGCTTTTGGTCGTACCTTGATGCCTAACTGTCAAAACTCAGAAACAACCAACTTCCCATCAGTGGGTGAATGGATAAACAAGCTTCAGTATTGCTGGACAATGGAATATTAGTCAGTACCAAAGACAATAGACACCAAGATATGAAAAGACAAAGAAGAACCTTAAGTGCATAAGAAATGAAAGCAGTCGGTCTGAAAAGTCTGCCCAGCAGACTGTATGATCCCAAATCCATGACATTCTGGAAAAGGCAAAGCTATGCCAACAGTGGAGGAAGCTGTGGCTGTCAAGGATTGGTCGGGAAGAAGCAGGACATAGGAGCTTTAAGGCTCTGAAATTATTCCTTATGATGCTGTGATGGGGAATACATATTACCGTGAAACATACAACACCAAGAATGATCCCTAGTGAAAACAACTCTGATACCGATAGATCGTGATAGGTGCATCACCTGTACCCAATGTATCATTCTGATGCAGAGTGTTGACAGACGGCCTGACTGTGGAAGGAGATGGTCTACGGGAGCTCTACTTTCTGCTCAACCTTGCTCTGAACCTAAAATTGCTATAAAAATACAGCGTATTTTAAAATGAAAAATAAAATTTAATGTACTCACTTTTACCAAGGGCTTACCACTGTGATCCATAATTTTGCCTTTTTATTCCACTGTTGCCCTATATTGAGTATAAAAAAGAACTAAAGCTCTTTTAAACCATTTTCATTCCTTATATTTGGGTTTTTCAAAATTTTAGTATCATTTTCTAGAATTCCGGCCTTATATAATATTTGAATGCTTTATGAAAAGTAACATGTAGATGTTCACAAAGAGATACAGGCTACTAGCTCTAAGAAACAGAGATTAAATATTTTTTTAAAGAAGTATTGAAAGTATCTATTTAGAAAAGGACATTTTCAAAAAGACTTCATTTTTCTTTCATACATAGGCAAGCGCATTTATTCTGCAGAAAGGAAAAAAAGATACACAGTCTCCTTTCCAGCAGACTCAAGCCAGCCCTTCTTGATTTCTTTCTACAGGAGCCCTAGTCTTAGAATAGGCGATTCCTCCCTGAAATACACATCTAATAAAGTGCGCGTCATTGCTGAAATTCTTAACTGGGCTGTGTCCAAACATCTGATGCATCCATCCCTCCAGTGACTTCCAGCACTGAGCCAGCGTGACCCCGGGAAGAGCCGGGCAGCGCCGCTGCCTCTCCTCTCCTCTGTTTGAACTTCCTGACCTCCACATAAAGCCCAGTCCCTGCCAACGTGGAGAGCAGGTTCTGGGCAAGAGCTTGCCCTTCACTTCGCTTTCCAGTGAGTTTGAAAACAATGGCACCTGCCTGTAAAATAAAAAGTAACAATCTTTCCTTTGTTTCACTGATTTCATAATATCTGTCTCAGCATTCCTTGCCTTTGACATCTTTCACAGCAGGCCTTAAACCCACAGTCCTTCTGCTCCAGCCCGGGCCAGGCAGCTGGGTCCTTGCACAGATGGGCACCATGGGAGGCGGTCCTGAGGCTGCACTGCGGCGGAGCTGGGACAGGCCCACAACCTGCACATCCTCTGGGTGTCTGGTGTGCGTGGTCAGCACAGCTCTACAGAATACTAAGAAATATTCTTGAAGCATCTTCTATAGCAAGAAGAGAAGAGATTCAGGAAGACCTAAAGGCATAAACCATGTTCACAGGTATGGTGGCTGGACATGACACTCTGCAACATGTGTTACAGAAGGTGTCTATAAACTTCAGGGTCACACCTGCTCAGGTTCCAAACTGCCCCTCTGAGACCAGAACCGCAGCCTTCCCACTGGGCCTAATGCCGTACAAATTCATCCTTTAGCAGAAATGAAAGGAGGCAGATGAAAACAAGCCTTCAGCCCCAAGGCCTGCACCTCAAAGGAGCCAACTTCCTTGTGCCCATCACTATGCCACGGGATCATGGAAGAGGAGGGTATGTGGAAAAGGAGGAGAAGGCCCGGCCTGCCAGCCCGGCGCCAAGTTCTCCTAGGGTGCCTCTACCAATGCAACCGCTGGCAGGGCCCAATCCTGGGCTCCCGACTCCTCAGCCTTGAGTAGGGCTACACAACTTGCATTTCCTTTTTCTCTGGGGGGGACAAAATGTGTTGTGGATGGAACCCAGGGCTTGTCCCCAAGAGTTGACTTCTCTGACAAGTCCCAGGCAATGCTGCCATCCCCAGCCAGGCTCTGGGAATTCTGGATTCCTTTGGGAATCACTAGGGTGAAAGGCGTATGAAGCTCATTCAAGCAGCCTGCATCAAAGGATGAATAAATTTCACCACTGAAAGAAAGCCTACTGCTCAAAGCCAAACACTTCAAACTCTTGTTCGGAGAAATTTACTGTAACACAAATACAGTCTCCTGCAACAAAGAAAATTCCTTAACATAAGCTCAGGAGTCAGATTTAAATGAATTTCAGCTGGTCTTCTACTCAAACACAAGTGAGCTGTAGTGGTCATTAAGCAAAAACCCTGACTGAGGGTCTACTGTCTACACAAAACTACTGCACACCAGCAGTTAGAAAAGTAAAACACAGTCCTTGGCCTCAACTTACTTACTGTCTGCATAATTTCATCTGTGAGTACTAAGAACTCTTGGACTAATCAAACCTTTTCACCGTCACAAAAAAAAGAAAAGAAAAGAAACAAAACTCTCAAAAGGGTGCCCGTCTTTGCCTATATTCTACTTTTGGGAGAGTAAAGCAAATCAGTGAGAACAGAAATCAAAGTGGAGTTTTAGGTATTTGCTGCTTCCTTTCAAACCAATTTCCAAGAAGTGTCTCAGAGTCATCATTCTAAACTTGATGATCAATATAAAGTCTCAAGATACACCCCAAAGTACACACTTTATCCATCCCAAATGCTCTCTGTGAATTAATTTTCTGTGATCACCAAAATGAGATTTTTTATATCATTAGCTTTTTAAAAGATTTGGCTTTTTTATTTGGTACCATGTGAGGATTCCCACAATCTTACTTTTTTTTTTTGAGACAGGTTCTCACTTTGTAGTTCAGGCTGACCTTGAGCTCACTATGTAGCCCAGGCAAGACTAGAACTCATAGCAGTCCTTCTGTCTCTGCCTCCCAAGTGCTGAGATTACAGCTGTGAGCCTCCATGCCCACTGTGATATGTGGTTCTGATTGCTGGTGGGTGTGAGTCGTCACATTGTTGTATGTAGTTACTGGGGATTGAACCAGGGCCCTTGCACTTGCAAGGCAGGTGCCAGAACCACTGAGCTAAATCTCCAACGCTAACCTTACCTTTTTTTTTTTTTTTTTTTTAAGTTATTTCTTTTCGAGACAGGGTCTAGCTTTGTAGTTCAGGCTGGCCCTGAGCTCAGCCTCCAACTCACATCACAGCAATCCTCCTGCCTCTGCCTCCCAAGTGCTGGGATTACAGGCGTGAGCCACCACGCCCGGCACTGTGGTATGTGGTACTGGTTGCTGCTGGGCGTGAGTCTCCACACCCAGTATGGTATGTGGTTACCGGGGATCGAACCTGGGTCCTTGCGCTTGCAAGACAGGCACTGGAACGATTGAGCTAACTCCCTGGCCCCTAGCCTTACCTTTTTTGAGACACTGTAGTTTTTCATTATCTCACTGTCTATTCTGATCACCTCAGAGCCCTCGTGACACCTGTACCACCTGTGTCCCTGCCGTGGGCCAGGTCTATTCCCATGCCCAGCTTTTGTCCTCACTGCTCTATTGACCTAAATTAAATGTTCCTCCTCTAACCCTTTCATGGTCCACAGGCCTCACAAGTCACCGCCATAAAAAGGCCCTCCCTGGCACCTCAACCCTGGTCTGCTACCCTGCTTTACTCTCTGCAGAGCACCTGGCACCTCTGTGCCCCAGCACCTGGTCCAGAGAGGCTCAGGAACGTGCAACAAATGAACCCATTACCCACTCGTTTGTTCCTCCCAGGCCTGCATGTTTACAGGTACCAAGGATGACGACATGGCTGCGTAAGTCCCCAGCTTCATGGAGTTCACTAGCTAAGAGGCCAGACAGAACACAGATGACCATGACACAACATAGCAAGTATTGAGAGAAAAGATCCACAGGGCTGGCAGGCCCAGGAGGACAGGAAGTACGGATGGACAGACGGACAGCACTCTCCCAGCTGGAAGAACGGGAAATGTCAGGAGTGAATAGATCAGCTTCCACTTTCACAGCCAGTGAGGAGGCAAACTTCCCACTGCTGAATCAGCAGAGCAAACAACTCGTCAAGGGGAAATGACGTATCTTGACTGATTTCAGTAGTTTTCAAAAACATTTTAAGGACACCAGTTTTAACTACCCACCTGATGCAGTGCTGAAATGGTGTGTAATATACATACACACATATGTGTACATATGAGATTTGCTTTTTCTTCTGCCAAGACAGGGACCTGACACTTGCCAGGCAGGCATGACGTGGCTGTACATCCCCAACCCAGGATTTACTTTTTAATGAAAACCAATAATAAAATGAAGTTCATGCGGGATTGAAAGTCAAATTGGAATGTTTGGCGTTCTTATATGAAATTAAGCATTTCTAAGACGAGCATGACAAGTGATCTTTATTGTTCTACTGTCCATGCTCTTTATATCGTATTTTCCTCTGGTTGTCATTGGGGGTTCCTTTCTATCTCCTCTACAAGACTATCTTCTTAACTCACTTCCGAATCTTTCTGAGCTTCTCCTCCTGCCAAGGTTTCCACCTTTAGGTCTCAGACCCCGTCAGTGCAGCAGACAACCCCTCGCCAGCGCAGGACATCCTCACCTCCTTCCCCTCTGTCTCCCGTCCTCTGACCACGCTCATTTTTTTCTCTGGCCCAGCAGAACCAAGAGCATGTATTAAAAAACCAGCCCATCCATCTTCTAATTTACAAAACACAACATTTCGCAAACTGTTTACTCACGTCCATGCCAATAATATTACTCAACTATAGCGGAGGGAAAAAGCCACAGGGAATAGCACAGTTGGCCAATCGCAGTACTCGGGGATCTAAAATTACAGGGAAAATCATACAGCATTCATTTTACTAAGTCCCAAATCTCTATCAGATGATGTTGAGCAGAAAGACTCTAAAATTGGCAGGAAGAAAGGAAAAGTCGCCTTAGAGTTTGGGCCATGCCAGGCTGGCTTTACAGAGAAAGCAGAAGGACCTTGAAACATTGCACTAGGCAGTCGTGTCTGGTGGGCAGAGAAAATGTGGGCCGGAAAAATACACAGAGGTTATTGTCCAAGATGAGAGTAAACAGAAGGAAGCAGAGTTCTCCTCATGACATTCAGAGGACAGCGACACCGCAGCATCTGAGGTGAGACGCTGGCTCCGTTCAACTCCATGCACTCTCCAGCTGAGGCAGCACAGGGGTCTGGAGACTTAGGACACAGCCCAGCTTCCCAGGAGCTCAACAGTGAGGAGGGCGGCCTCTGCGCCCATCGCCTGGGCCAGCCATCCTCACAGCCAAGAGGAGTGAAAGAAGTCAGAGGAGCTGGGAAGCACCGGGAGAGCAGGATTTCCAGTAAGCGATCTGAGGAGAGGGTGAGCAGTGGGGGCGGTTCTGAGACTAGGCAGCCCCGTGAGTATTTCTGCAGGACCCTGCCTGCCAGGTGCTGTTCGCCTAATCCCTCATGCAGCCCAAGGAACGCTGTTCCAGAGGACTGTCCTGGGTACTTTGTTAACACAGTTAACTTAGCCTTACTTGGGGTCTCAAGGCTGTCCACTCAAGTCAACAGAGAAAATGTTA
Source organism: Petromus typicus (assembly GCA_004026965.1). Taxonomy (NCBI): domain Eukaryota; kingdom Metazoa; phylum Chordata; class Mammalia; order Rodentia; family Petromuridae; genus Petromus; species Petromus typicus. The sequence goes on from PVIR01002590.1 coordinate 90,466, forward strand.
GGGCCAAGGTAGAAGCCCCGTATTCTAACTCCAAAAACTGTGCGCGGGTCATCCTGCATGGGTTGGCTGAGGTAAACCAAAGCAAGCCCAAGCTAGGGGAGAAGGGAGAAGGCAGCAAAGGCAGGTAAGTGTGGGGTGCAGAAGAGAAGCCATGAGAAGCATTTCCTTCGCACAGCTACATAGTGTGACGGCACATGCCTATAATCCCAGCACTCTGGAGAGAGGCCGAGGCAGGAAGACCTCAGTGAGTTCAAGGCAAGCCTGGGCTACGTAGCAACATCCTGTCTCAAAAAAAAAAAAAGACATGCACAGAGTCTCAGCAGACAGGGGATTTAGGTGTAAACAAAATGTGCAATCCATAATGAGAAGCAGGAGAAATTAATATGGCGTATCTTTCCATAAGCACCAAAGCCACCAGTTGGGTCCCAATAGCAAATTCTGTACTATTTTCTTTGGGGAAAAAAAGGGCAGGAAGTATTACATAAATATACTTTTATCACAGAAATATGCTTTTCTAACAAAATAAAACCATCTTTTCTCACTCATCTATAAATCACTGTGCTTAATTACCATATAAGGGAGATTTTAAAAGATATAATCCTGATGAGTAGCTGTTAAACAAAATTTAAAATATACAAAAACAGAGTAATGTCTAAGTAGAATGTCTGACGGGGAGAACACCCAAGTGTTCCAAAATGCTTTAACCTTTAAAAAGACTCATTTAATCATCTATGCATCATTAAAAATTTTACAAACTTAAATCTCTTAGAAAAATATACATACATACCAAACGTGATTAACTGAAGAAAACAACCACACACAACCACATTGAGCTGCACTGTGCAGCACTGAGCTAATCCAGTTTAGAGGGATCTCCCCTTAGGGTTTCTCCAGAGCTTGACCTTGGCCTTTATTTCACACAGTGTCATAAATATTGCCCAGGTTCAGGATCCTTCTGGATCAGTGTCTCAAAATATGGGCCTCTCCCATCAACATAACCTGGAGTACTTGTTAGGAGCCCAAGATTGTGATTCACGCAGCATTTTAACAAGCTCTTCTTGACATTCTGCTAGATACAGGCATCTAAGAATCACCAGTCCAGAAGCTCTTTGAATCAAGCTAGATAAAAATGTCCAGAGGCATATGCAAATCTACCTATAGCCAATTCCCCATCTCTCCTCTGCTGCCAAGGCAACCAGAGCTCCCACAGCTGCAGACAGTGTGACAAGGGACCAATCAAGGCCCTGCCACCCATCCTGAGTCGGGGCTAGGGAATCCCCATGAGCTCAGGTAAACAACGCTGAGTAGCCCAATCCTCCAACCCACATGCACAGCACCCATGAGTTTGTAGTATGGGTTGAGCTGCATCTGTCCAGGCCCTCAGAATGTGTCCTTATTTGGATAGGGGATCCTTACAGAGTAAACCCAGTTAAAGCGAGGTCGTTAGGACAGGCCCTAATTCAGCACGGCTGGTGCCCTATCCAAAGGGGAACTGTGAACACAGATTGAGCCCTGAGTGACAGTCGATGTGAAGAGACACTGGAGGAGATGGCCTTCCACAGGGTCCAGACAGAGACCTGGACGGTCTTCCCTCATGATCCTCAGGAGGAGCCACCTCTGCTGACTCTTGTACTTTGAGCTCTGGCCTCCAAAATCGTGGGACAATAAACTTTTATTGTTGCAAGCCATCCAGTTTGTGGACCTTTTTTATTACAGTACTCCACACCACAGCATAGTAATGCAGCTTGGAAAATCCTGCAGTGAATTTACCCAGTGAAATCAATCCAGGAAAGTTAGGGCTATCAGGAGACTTAAGACCAAGACCTCAAGGCAGAATGTGGCCGTCTGGACACAGCAGCTAGGCGGGACAAGAGCCGTGAGCCCTGCCCTGGGGTCTGAGCAACAGCCCCACCTGGAAGAGGGCAGACAGGTCACTCCTGCCTCGACTAACCCAAAGGGATGATGATCTAGGAACCAGTCTCTGTAGCCCTGGAGCCCACACACACATGCAGCCTTTTCCCACAAGCAGCTCCTTCTGCATCAGAGAGGAAGCACTCAGCATCGAAATCTGGATTTTGAGAAAATTTCACTCAACTTCCCAAACACGTCTAAATACGTTTGCAATATACAGAACAACAAATAATGGATCAGAAACAGCAAATCCTGGTGGTTGCTAAAGTCCTTTCACCAACTCATGCTTTCTAAGGGTCGGGGGTTCTGTAGGCAGCAAAATCTTGAAAACAGCAGACCAGGCTGGGATGTAGTCTGCGCAGGCCGGTCCGCCGGCTGGAGGAAGGCTGCACAATGAAGGTTTAAGTACTACAGCAACACAGAATTTATGGTCCCTAAATGTTTGTTTTAACGAGTGTTGAGAACACATATTTGACCCACTGTGAACTTGACCTCTGGGTCCCTTTCCCTTTGCGGGGCTGTCTGTGCCACATGACAAGATCTTCCAGCTGACCCCCCCACAGGTCTCAGCCCTGGGGCCAGCCTGGGGCCGCCTCCCAGCAGCTGCCATGTAAACCTCACTGCAGATCCCCTGGCAAAGCAGCTGTCAATGGCCATAGCAGGCACATGAAGAATGTGCGATCACCCTGGGCCTCCCTCCCAGGCCTGGCTGCACGGTGCTGAGCCAGGGGGGCCGGGAGACAGCCTCAGGGCGTCCTCCAGGTCACCCCAGGCCCAGCCCGAGCTGCTCCTGCCCGCCGGGTGGCGCCCCCACGGCAACATCTCCAGCATCTTGAGCACACACGACCAAGTCTCCCTGACTATTATCTCAGGAACACTTCCAGGGTTGGCTTTTGTTTTTTTTTTTTCCAAAGCAGCGTGGGCTGAATGCCAACGGAAAAGCAATGGAATATCGATTCTCGGTTCCTCGCTAAGGAGAGAACAAGCCATTTGATGTGCCACGAGTTCCGTGAGTAAAAACAGACCCTGCACTCCCTACAGCTGGCCGAGTTTCTGCCCTATTCATAGAACCTGGCACACGGTAAAAGCTAAACAGATATCCGTTAAATAAATGAAAGAACCAGGCATGCATTTACAGAGGGCCTGCAACGTGCCAACCCCCGCGCGGAGTCATGTCTGCCCTCTCTCCGCTTCCCTCAGCCTCCTGTCAGCGGGGCTCGCTGCTCCCTCTCCGGGGTTCTTTGGTTTTCTGCTCCCATGTCCAGTCTCCTCTCAGAGCCGAGGACCCTGGCATCCTGTGCGCATGCGCATGTGCCGTGTCTCAATCACATTCACCATGAACAGGGAACAAAAAGATTGGAAGAAACAAGAGGAAAGAGGGAGTTCACTTTGGACAGAAGAAACAAGCACTGAATAGAGAAACAAAGATATTACCCATTGGGGATTTAATGCCCAACTCTGAAGATAAGTCCTTAAGCCATAAAACCATACAATAAATAAATGTTCACCTTTTCGAAGGGGAGGAATGTGGTGCCATCTCTTTTGCCCAAATGAGGATCACCATCAACAGGTAGACAATATTAATAACTCGAAAGACATTCTGTGACTTCAAACTCAGAGAGCCCCACACAACTGGTGTCTGAAAGCAATGTTAATATGTAATCCAGTGTCTCTACACAAGGCCTGGGCCCCTGGAGCCCTGAGGCCACCTTGGTGGATGCAATTTGACTTGCAATTTAGAGCCCACTGAATCTTCAGGCCACAGAAGCACTTGTCAGCGGCACAGTATTTCAATCAACTCAAATCAATCCACGCTGCCTCAAAGGGTCACGTTATTTTCTTCACTGCACTAATCAAACACTGAGCAACATGAGGAATTTTTTTGGTAACAACTAGACTAAACCTATCAATTGAAATTCTTCAGCTGAATCCTTTAGCCCTCAAAGTACAGCAACAATTACTCAGTTTGGGGTAGTAGTGTACAATTCAAATTCCAGCTACTCAAGAGACTGGGACAGGAGACTTGGGAATTTGAAGCCAGCTGGGTAACACAGACTGATCCCATCTTAAAATAACAACTATTGCTACTATTATTATTATTAAATATCCTGGGTCTTATATACTGAAATCTACATCCACATCTTACAGCTATTAAGAGGAATTTCATGTTGACATATGATTGGTTTTTGTTTTCTTGTGTGTAATAAATCACACCCAAGGACAATTGTTCAATCTTGGCATACTGAAGATATGAGAAAGGAAGGAGACCACATATCAATTTATTCTGCAACCTAAATATCACTGCCTCAGTATTTACCAAAGTAACTACTGTGACAAAAATTGGTGATGGACTATTTTTCATTTTGATTGTACTTTAGGGACTACTTTCTCCCTAAGCAGCAAGTTTTTACATAAATAAACCTAGAAACATAGTCTCTTTGAAAGCACTTTCAAAATAAATCAGTCAAGATTTTAAAAAAAGAAAGAAAAGTATTCAGATTGAGCATCCCTAATCTAGAAATCCAAAATCCAAAATGGTCCCAAATCTGAAACTTTTTAAATGCCAAGAAGATACCACAAGTGGAAAATTCCTGACCTCTTGTGACAGGTAGCAGTCAAAACTTTGGCACAAAGTACTATATGAATCTCTTTCAGGCTATGTGTATAGTATACACAGGCAACAAATGAACTTCATGCCTGGGCTTAAGTCCCATCCTCAAGATATATCGCTTTCATTGTGTATGTGTATACATGCAAATATTACAAAATTTTAAGGAAGGCAAAACCCAAAAGACTTCTGGTCCCATGTATTTTAAAAAACAAAGTCACCCACGTACAATTAAATTAATATAATTAAATATAATTAATATAATTAAAATAAATAATATAATTAATATACTAATAATTAATTATAATAATATAGTTAATATAATATAATTAAAATAAAAAGAAAGAAGACCAAGTAACCAAGGAAGAGGAGACAAGATTTACTTGGCTTGCTCCCATATAAACTCTTCAGGATCTTTCTGGGTTCCTCCAGGCCTCCACACCCATTCCTCTCTACCCTGATACCTGCAACAATCACACAGAGGAGCTGAGTTTTTAGCGGACTCATTTCTGGATGGGAAAACGAAGGGTCAGAGAGCTCAACTCAACTCCCCATGGCCACACAGTGGTGAGGACTCCACCCAGGCCAGGGGTCTTTCCTGACATCACACTGCTCGGCCAGGGTCACAAACTTCACGGCATCAGTGGTGACCCCACAGGTCCTGTCCAAAGGCCGAGGCTTCTCCATCTCTCTGGATCTACTAGATCCACACAAAACGAGCCTTAATCAACAGACTTAATTCATCTGTCAGAATGGCTCATTGGTGAGGACTGCTGAAAACCATAGACAAGAAGTGACGACCCCAGTGCCATCCCCGAGGTGCCTACTAGGAGCTGGAAAGAAAACCTGAGCTGAAGGCTTCTGCTCTAGACAGTGAGAGGTTAACCCACGACTTCTGACAACCTGCAGTAACTGTGCGACCCGACTTCTCCAAAGCCCGGTCCTCTGCAGCTCTCCACCTTCCTGAATCAGCAGGGGCAAAGCCAGCTACACACAGGCACCCCAGGGCTCTGCCTCCCTTGCCCGGGGAAGCAGGAAACCACGAAATGATGCTCACAAGCACAATGTTCTCTTCTAGGTCATCGCCGGGTCTTCTAGAATATGTTTGGATCTTCAACCCCTCACACAACAGAAGATAAGGAATTAGCTTCCTTTCAGGCACAGCACTCAGTGACTTCATTTGCCCAGCCAACTTCTTGCAGCCTTACAGCGCTCTCCAACAGGCCTCAAAAGATCACACACCCACCTATAAAGCCCTGTTCACACCCACCGCACCCCTGCTGCCGCTTGCCCGCTCCCTCCACACCGCAGCAGACCTTAGCATATCAGGTTTGGAGCAGATGGAGTTACTGGGGTGAGGGGAGGAAATGTCACCTGACCTGAGCAAATCTAAATTCAGGGAAATGCTGACACACTTCTGTCAAGGGTAATCTAAGAAGTCAAGAATTAAATGGCGATGATTTGATCTAAAATGCCGACTGCCCTGAATATTCCAGAACCAGCGGTTCAAGTTCCACAGTCAGGACACTGTTTATGTCATTACTCCTTAATTAGTCAATTCATAAAACCTGAGAACATTCCTTTTCCAAAATGAGAGCCCAAAGCCCCTGTTTCCTGTGAAAATTGATGGCATTTTCCAACAGATGCTATCACGATAGAGTGATGATAGTAAGTGAAATTCTTATTTACCCACCAGTATTTAAAGCCCCAACCACACGAAAGGCAGTTACTAAATTTTACTTATTATGCTGAATACTCAGCTGAAATGTTGGGTGATTCCAAACCGCACGGTAATGGAACAAGTTCTCGCCAGAAAACACCTACACGTGCTTAACTTTATTGGAGGGAGAGTGAAACTATTTCCAATTAGCACTAGTCTACACATTAACTTTTCATGAGGGGCTCCAGAATCATTTTAATTTAATCGTAATGTCACAATGCATAGGAAAGATATCTTCCAACATTCTCACATCTATACACTGTTCTAAAACTCGTCAGCACGCATATTAATGGGAGAAATGTGCTGGAAACTTCAGCCGTCAGGAGCAGGTGTGAAGAATGCCACAGGCAGGTTGCGTTTTCAGAAAACTTCAGTGTCTGATTCCAGAACAGGACTCCGACTCCTACTCCTACTCCGTGGCATCGTCCTGGAAATTACTTTTCATTTCTTGGTACCATGTTTAAATTGCTTGCAATGGTTCCAGAATAAAGCAGATTCGCACACAGGGATTTTCTCTCCTACGTGTGACAAGCGACTGATACCTCCCGTTCCCAGGTGTGCCACGTGTCGCAAGGGACTCTGGGATGCACTGCCCGGTTCTGCGCAGCACACTGCTCCGGGCACCGCCACTGTCCCTGGCCTGACCGAGTCCCTCGGTGGTGGTGAGGAAGACAAGTGCGGACGTGTCACTTACGTTTGGTGCACCTCTGCGAGCCAGGGGCCTTGCTCCAGCCGAGGCAGCACTGCCCTCCGCAGATATTGACCCTAAAACAAAACAAGAGCCCTGAGTCTGGCAGCAGCAGCGCTCGCCAAGCTTCCGCCAAGTTCCTAGAAGGCCGACACGCCTCCGGATTCAAGAAAATCCTAAGGAGTAACCCACGGTGAACCCAAAGCCATCCGCGTAGCAAGGCAAGGACCACATATCTAGACAAGGTGCCCAGGCCACAGCAAAAAGGGCCAGTAAGGTTTAATCATTGACCTGACTGCCCCACCCCCAAATAAAGCGCAATTTAATCTGTATACTGCCGTAGCCAATGTGAGTTTGAGAGAGAAGTGCCCACAACAGTGCGGTCACATCACCTGCAACCAGCAGGGTGACATCCGCCCACCTCCCAAGTGGCGGTGAACGCGGAGCAGGGTGGTGCGGTGAGGTGACACCGGCGCCCGCGGCAAAGCCTCCCAGCCTCACTCTCTGTGGCCCTGAGACACCGCCCTCCGCCCGCCGGGCTGCGGCCCCGGTGCAGGGACGCTCGGCCCACGATTTCCACAATGCCGATGAGTCCTCGGCCACGGAAAGGGGCTGGGCGTGCAGTCAGCCCTCTCAAAACAACTCTCACCAGCGAAGCCGAGATTAAAAGTGAGTTGCAAAGAGATTTAACTGATGCCGCGGGACTCAACTGCAGTGACTTCATGTTTACACCCAACCTCTAGGCGCAGCCCGCTCCGCGCACAGGAGGCTACGCCCGGCAGCGACGCCTTTTGTGCCGCCCGCGGCTCGGCAACAATGCGCTCGGAGTTTCACGTCGGGAAAGAAACGAGCCCGGGAAGCCGCAGGCGGGGGCGGAGGGAGAGAGGGAGCCGCGCTCGGGCCGGGGCCGGGGGCACTTACCCCTGCAGCGGCTGCTTCGGGGGAAGCTGCAGCCGGGAGCCCGCGCCGCTCTGCGCGTCCTGCGGCATCTTGGTGCGCACGACCTGCCGCCCCTGCCTGGCGAACGGCGCGGCCGCCGGGTGCCCGCCGGGCTTGGGCACGAGCTGCCCGCCGGGGGCGCCGGGACGCGCGGGCTCCGGGGGCGCGGGCGGCCGGAGCGCCTGCAGGCCCGCGGCGGCCGGCTTGCTGGTGCGCCGGGTCCGCTCCGAGGGGGCGCCGGCCGAGCCGCGGCTGTACCTGGTGTTGAGCGCGACGTTGAAGGTCCGCGGGCGCGGCGGCCCGGCCAGCGGCGCGGGGCCCGGGCGCACCACGTACGTGATCCTCCGCACCCGGCCGTGCGCGCCGCACGCCAGCAGCCCGGCCCAGAGCAGCAGCCCCCACCTGAGCCAGGGCCCCGCCATCGCGCCGCGCCGCGTCCGCGTCCGCGTCCGGGCCCGCCCCCGGCCGCCCGAGCAGCGCGGAGCCCGGGCGCGCGCGAGGAAGTGCGGCGGCTCCGGGCGCCCGAGCCCGGGAGAGCGGCGCGGCGGCGGAGGGCGGCGCGGAGGCCGCGGGAGGCGAGGGCGAGGAGCGAGGCGGGCGGGGCGGCGGCGGGACGCGCGCAGGCAGCCGGCCGCGAAGTCTTTAACAAGTTTCCCTCCCGTGGAACCGAGACCCGGAGCCGAGCAGCCAATCTCCGGCAGACGTGACGTCAGGCAGTAAATCCTAATTGGGGAAAGCGTGCGAGAAGCCCGCGAGCGCGCCGCCACCCTCCGTCCGCCGCGGTGGTGCCGGGGTCGGGAAGGCAGCGCTCCTCCGCCCCGCCGCCCGGGGCCCGGGAGAGCACCGAGGGCCGGGCGAAATCACCAAAGGCCCTTTTCTTCTGGAAACCCTCTGCGATTCGTGCGATACTGTTTGCAAGTCCGCGCGCTTTCTTATCCGTGTCTGCTCCAACGCAGGCGGCAGGCGATGGCTTAAAATACTACATCGGGCCCAACGGGGACTCTTGGGGGACGCCGAGCTCTTCATCGGGAAGCATTTGCAAGGTTTGCTTTGAGACTGATTTCCCCCGAGGCTGTTTGTCGGTCTACAGCCTTTGGTACCTTACTCCTGTCTGGGCAGGTACGAGCATGCAAGACGGGCAGCAGGGGGCGCCCCGGAGACGGAGAAAAGCTTTACAGGCATCACCGGCAGAGGCAGCCGGCCTGGTCCTTCCGGATAGGATAGAGTTCAGGATCCTCGACGACCCCCCAGCCATATGAGTTAGTAATTTTTAAGTCAGATCAGACCCCCGATAGGAAAGGAGCACTTGCCCTGCAGTTGAGCCACGGTTATATTTCAGGAGATGCCAGGATGTTCCAGGAGACCCGTGTTCTTTGGAGAAAACCAGATGTTAATGACACCGTCCGTCACTAACAGCATTTGAATTCAGAATGAACCAGCAGAACGTGACTTCGTTATAGAAATGCAATAGAAAAACGCGTGATCATCGTAGCCCATTATTTTCCAGTTTTTAAAAAAGGGCCACTTTCAAGGCTGTGGCTGTCCATATTTATTTGCCTGTTTCCTTTTGGTGTTTTGTCTGTCTGCTTTTGTTCTCAGACAACTGACAGCAGGTACAAATGGCTAAAGAAGTGTTCGTGGGAAACCCGTTTGGAAAATTGTTTTCTTTGCCTGTGTTGGTGAACTGCGTCCGATATTTGATTTGGCGAGAGAGAACCTCAGCCCAGCTTCCTATGAGAACACAGTCTAACAGCCACTGTCTCTGAACAAACAGCACTGACCCGAAGGAAAAGAGCGAAGCTCCAGCCTCACACAGCTGCAGATTATTGAGAGAGCGCGGGCAGCCCAGCCCTCCGCGCAGAACCGCCATCTCCTCCCAACCGAGAGCAGCTGCATTAAAAGTCTCTTCCAGCCCTAAGAGTCTGTGGCTCTGAGGACAGCCAGGGTCCCTGTAGACAGGCTCATTCCAGGCCGGCCTCTAAGCCAAGCCAGAGTGAACCAGCTGAGAAAACTGAGGGAGGAGCCAAGTTGAGAAATTGCCTCTGCACGAGTGTCTGTATGAAACATGCGAGGCACACCGGTATCTGCCATATGCAGGGGCCGGTGGGCCAGAGCCGCTAGAGGTATGATGCATTTGTCTTTGAGAAAGATACCTAGTTACAAAGGTAAGGTCCAAAGCTTTAAAAAAAACAAATTCACAACAACAACACGTGAAGAGAATATAGAACTGTCATAAGGCAAAACCTGTTGTCTGTACCATAGGATAGCCCATAATGCTTTATCATCTTACACACAATTCACAACCTGCTGGGAAATATTTCCTACCTACAACTTGAATCACCCC
>PVIR01002591.1:0-66842 GCA_004026965.1 Petromus typicus
GGGAGTTAGCTTAGTGGTTCCGGCTCTTGTCTTGCAAGCGCAAGGACCCAGGTTCGATTCCCCGGCAACCACATTCAATACTGGGTGTGGAGACTCACCCCAGCAGCAACCAGTACCACATACCACAGTGCCAGGCATGGTGGCTCATGCCTGTAATCCCAGCACTTGGGAGGCAGAGGCAGGAGGATTGCTGTGATGTGAGTTTGAGGCTGAGCTCAGGGCCAGCCTGAAGTACAAAGCGAGACCCTGTCTCAAAAATAAAGGAAAAAAAAATCTCAAATATCAACACCAAATCCTGTATCTCATAACAAGCTGGCTCCAAGATGTTTTTGAAATGTGGATGCTCAGTGTCGGTGAGCGCAGGGAGATGCACACGCACTGGGGCAGAAAGCATGTCGGCCCAGTATGCTAAAGTCCTTCCCTTCACGAGTCCACTTATTTGGGAAGCAGTGTATTAGCCATGTATTTTAAAATTCCAAAAAGCACAAAAAAGCATTCCCTCAAAATCCCCTCTTCCCCCAGCCTCCGGCACCTACTTCTTTTCTTGTGAATCAGAAATATACATCATTTCTGAGATTTTTATGTATGAGCTATGATCGCAGTAGATGGCAAATGTTCACATTTAAAATGTTTATAATACTACAACGCACATTGCCATGAATCCCCTCCTGGCGCTCCCTCTCGCTTCAGACCGACTTTTCCCAGGTCCTGGCCTCTTTCGGAGACAGCTCTGGGAGTCCTTTCTCCTGAGTGTCTTTACGAGGTATGATTAAATATGGTGCCAGTCACCACCAGGAGCCGCCCAGGGGAACGGCAGGCTCGGAGAGCGTGACCGTGCGCGGCTGCCGGCTCCTCCTAACACTCAGCACGCCCACAAAAGTAAGGTCTTGAGTCAGCTCAGAACATCAGGGCAGCCACCGCGGCACGACCAGCGACCCTCATCACAGAGGCCTCGGAGCCGCTTCGGAGAGCAGCAGGAACGTATTTAGAGAGGCCTTCATGGTGATGTATCTTTTACTGGAGTCGTTTTCAAAACATCAAGCCCATTTTCCGGTCAGACTTCGTATCTACAGTGTAACTCTTTGCCTGACCGCTTATTGTCCCCAAATGTTATCTGTTCTCCACTTCACGGTCCCAAGCTTGGTTCATTCCTAGAAATCACCCTGAACTAGTCCTCATGGATGCGCAGAAAGACTTCAGGGCGAGGGTGTCCTACGCTGTCCTCCACGGAGAAAACCGGAAACAGCCTGGCTAGTTAAGTGTGGGGGACAGGGCCAGCAGTGGCGAACCTGTGGCACGCCTGCCGCACGCTGCTGCAAGCCGGCTCTTTGTTCTCTGAAAGGTCCGCCTCTCTGGCTAAAGGTATGGTGTAGCCAGGCAGTCATGAAATGCGGCCATTAAAATGGCGCCGTGGAAAAGTATTTGTAGAACACATGTGAATATGCTGTCAGGTTTCCCGTAGGCTGTCCAGTGGAGAAAGGAAGCTATCATATTCAGTATTCTTTCTTTCTTTCTTTCTTTCTTTCTTTCTTTCTTTCTTTCTTTTTTCTGGTACTGGCATTGAACTCAGGACCTTATGGTTTCCAGGCGGGTACAGCCCTACTGAGCTACATCCCTGGTCTTGTTTCATAGTTTAAAAACCTAGATCAGCATGAACACATGTTAGATATTGTCAGTGGCTGTTCTGGGGTAGTTGGCTCACAGGTCTTTTTCGTTTTTATCCTTTTCCCTCCCTCGTTTTGTCTTTTGGTTTGGTTTTTTGAGACAGGGTTTCCATGGGTAGCCCAGGCTGGCTTTGAGTGGTGACATTCCTCCTGCCTTGGCCTCCCAAGTTCTGGGATTACAGTGTGTGCCGCCTCCACCAGTTTACTTGTTTGTTTTAACCATGAATATGAGTGAGTTTTCTAATTAGGGAGGGATTTTTTTTTTTTAAATCAGACTGTTTAGGAGCAAAAGTATGTAGTCTGCTTTGACTATCTTTGCTCTCTAACAATAAAGTGGGCAGAGCTCGTCCACGGGAAGGACCAGGTCTCAGCTGCACGCCTTCCAGGAGCCCAGGGAAGGCCAGGCTGGGTGGAAAGCCCGGCCCACTCCCCACCACACAGAGCCTTCACTGCAGAGGGATCTTAGGCCTGGGGTGGGAGCTCCCACAATGCCCCACTCCAGAGGCCCCCTCGGTCCAGAATTCCCTTGGGTGAGGTGGTAGGAGCCTCATTCAGTCTCCCTCTGTCACACCCAGGAATTTTTCTACGACATCAAACACAGTGACCTGGCAAAGAAGTCACTGGACATCTCTGTGTGGGACTATGACATCGGCAAGTCCAACGATTACATCGGTGAGTGCTGCCAGCTCCTGAGGGAAGGGCCCCCACCCAAAGTGGAAGCCTGGCAGGGCTGCAGAGGTTGGGCTCAGCCCTGTCCTTCCACAGTCCTGCAGCCCCAACCCCAGCACTGACTTCGGTCCCTCTCACAGTTGCCTTGTGCAGCAGGACTCAGCCTGAACCCGGGACCGACATAGGAGGATTCAGCCCTAGCGGTGGGGGGTTGTGGTCTCTGCAGATCCAGGGAATTGCCCTTCATCTGTGTGCATGTCTAGGAGGAAGGTTTTCGTTTTCCTGGCCTCCTTCCAGAGGAAAAGAAAAGGAAATGATTAAAAACAGAGCTGGGGGCTGAGATTGAGCTCAGTGGCTCCGGCGCCTGTCTTGCAAGTGCAAGGGCCCGGTTTGATCCCCTGATAACCACATACAATACTGGGCGTGGAGACTCACCCCAGCAGCAACCAGTACCACATACCACAGTGCTGGGCGTGGTGGCTCACCCCTGTAATCCCAGCACTCGGGAGGCAGAAGCAGGAGGATTGCTGTGACGAGTTTGAGGCTGAGTTCAGGGCCAGCCTGAACTACAAAGTGAGACCCTACCTCAAAAAAATGAAACAAACAAACAAATCAGAGCTGGGCTGAGGGGGAAGGTGAAGTGTATGGCGGGTACCCGCTGCGAGGGAGAGAGTAGGTGGGAGCTTCCTGAGCAGGCCGTGGCTCTGCAGGACCTGGGGTTGGGACTTGGCGCTGGAGCAGGGATCTGTGGCAGGTTCTGAGGCCCAGAAGCCCGCTTTGGGCCTGGGTTGGGCACCTTGTGTCCTGACCTATTGCTCTCTCTTCCCACCCCGCCCAGGAGGCTGCCAGCTGGGCATCTCAGCCAAGGGTGAGCGCTTGAAACACTGGTACGAGTGCCTGAAGAATAAGGACAAGAAGATTGAACGCTGGCACCAGCTGCAGAATGAGAACCACGTGTCCAGCGATTAGGACAGAGCCTGATCCCTGCTCTGTGTGCCCGGCTGGTCCCAGCCACCCGCTGCTCTCTTGTCTTTCCTGCGCCCACCTCCCCGAGTCTGCCTTTGGGCCCCCACCTTGGGCACCGCTGCCAAAGACTTCCTCTTCCTCCTCCTCCTCCAGCTCCTGATGCAGCCCTGCTCTGTCCCCAGGACAGATAGCAGGGTTGGGGACGTGGACAGTCATAAAGAGCAGGTTCACTTAGTAACCTCCTGTGCGGAAAAATGGACAAATGTCTTCACCATCCGAGGCTGTTTCTCTGCCCTCCTGGCCTTGCACACACACACGCACACATACAGATGCCTGGCTCGTGTCCCCTCCACATGTACCTCGGCCATCAGCAGGCCCCACACCATGAGGGACAGGAGTGGGGATACCCAGGGTCCCTGTGTCCCTCTGCTTGTGTTCAGGTGACCCCCACCTGCTCCAGACACATCAAGAACTGGACGGGCAGGTACAGGGCCTCGCTGTCCCACTTCCAGGAAGTCATCCACCCCTCCCACTGCCCTCCCTCTAGCTTGCCCAGCTCCCATCAGGAGAGCCCCCTTGCCTGGCTGTCTAATCCTTCCTCCCTCTCCCTCCTCCCCGGCCTCTTTCAGGAGGCAGAATAGCAAGAACGAAAGCTGGGCCTGGAGCCCGGCGCCTGCTGCGCGCCTGCCTGGCGCATGCCTCTTAGACCCCCACCGCTGCCCTCGGCATGGCCAGAGCGCCTTGGGCTCCGGAAGGCTGCTGCGCAGCCCTGCACGTGGCAGCACCCCACAAGCTGGCAGGTGCCACTAGGTGGCCCTGGGAAGAAGCCCTGAGCTGCGGGTCCGAGGGGATCCGCCAAAGCCCTCCGGCCTCCGCCCTGTATGCTCGCGACCCGTGTCCTCCCTGAGTACCCTGTCTCTTTCTAGAAAGCCTCCTCTCTCTCTCTGTCCATCTCTGTCTCTTGCCCGCTTTTTTCCAAGTTCTCCGGGGAATCAAATAACATCACGGGTATAAAACTTTAAAAAGGGGCAAACCCTGATGCGAAAGGCTTTTGGTCCGTCATGTATGGAGATGAACATTATAATTCTGAGGTGGAGATCCGGCGATCCTCAGTGCTCAGAAAGATGTGACTTTCCCGAGCAGGCCCAATCATCCCAGACCCTCCAGAGCCCGCGACACCCACTCGAGAAGTCGTCAGACCCCTCCAGAAACTCCTGCCGTCCAACATCATGCCTTCTGACCTCCCCCTCCCAGTGCCCTCCACCCTCAGCTCCTGCACAACTTGTTGGAGGCCCAGTTCTTGCCTTTAAATGATCATTTTCTAAATCCTAAGCTCTCTGTCTTCCCCAAGGTGGCCAACAGCTTCGTGGCCGCCATCTCTCCTCTTGACCTTGACTTTTCCCATCAGCCCCTTGCAGCCCCCACTCAGCCACCTCCCCGCCATGGTCCGCCCTTAGGAGAATGCATGCCGGCTGTTGCCAAGCCTGATGCTGGCGTTGGCGCTGAAATGAGCATGCTCAAGCGTGCCGTGCCCCTTGGTCTGGACATACGCTGTCTCGGACACTCGCAACCCCTCGTGCATGCCTACCACCCACCGCCTTTCTTTGTGATGATGTAGCCAACAATAAAGTAGGAATATCCAGACAAAGTGGTCTGCACTTCTTGCTGGTTTCTATAAGCTCTGCCGTCTCCCCAGGACGTGTGCGGCTTGCTATCTGCGCATGCGCAGTAAACGCGCCTTTGTCCTGAGTAATTATGCTTTTTCGCCTGCGCTGAAATCTAACTCTACAATAGGCAACATGCTGTAACGTTGTGACAGGGGCCATGTTGGGGACAAGGGACAAGGGCACGCTTGCAGCCTTTGCCTGTTACTCATTAAAAGCAACACTTGATGTCTCTTCTGAGGCAGTCCGAGATCTGAAAAATCAAAACTGACTCTTCACATGCGCCGACCGAAGCCTGAGAGGTAACGTGAGCAGAACAATATTTGGCCCTGTTTTGTATCCGTTTCCTTTGTCATCTTGAAGCTTTGGTGCCAGACTCGTTGTTGCCTCTGCACATGGTGCTAGGTTAAACGTCCAGCTGAGGCTGGTTGGCCCTACGTTTACATGACCTATCAATGCTGAGATAAGAGATTTAAAGACAACTTCCCTACCCAAGAGCACACAGCCATCATTCTCCGGCACTTTGTAAAACTAAGACTTCTGGAGTAGAGACCCATGTGCCTGTAGGCAGTAAGGACTTATCCTGGGCCTGTTTGCAGTAGCACTGCTGAGAGAAAGATCATCTGGATTGAGGCCACCGTAACGAACTGCCACAGGTGATCTGGAAAACGGGGCCAGTAACGAGCACGTCAGAGTTACTGAGCAGCAGTGACTGCAGAGTCCGTGCAGAGTCCCTGGCGTCAGTCAACACCATTCAGTTCGCTGGCCCTACGCCCGGGCTGCCTCAGGAGCACACAATGGGGACAGCACATTTGAGGTAGTGTCAGGGAGGCACCAGGGACGCGGGGCTCAAAATATCAGGGGCTGCAGGGATACAGGAAGTAGAACTTGCAGGTTTCCTGCAGATGGAGCTGGCCAACAGCTGGAGATGTTTAGGGGGAGCAGAATTAAGAGGCAACAGCAAGGTGCCAGCTCTGGTCCCCCAGAAAGACTGACAACGGGGAGCCAGAGAGCGGGGCAGGCAGGGGGCTGGCGGCTGCTGGGGAAAGCAGTGCTCACCCAACCACACCTGGCACATGGCCACGTGATTAAACATTGTTCTGAAACCTTCCCAGCTTCCCCCACTCCACTCCTTGGGGCTGACCAGGGGCGTTGGCTAAATGAGGTTAAATGAGAGTGCAAACAGAAGAAAGAAGAAAGAAAGCAAGGGACAGGTCACAGTTCCTGGGCACTGGTCCAAACTCGGGGCGTGACCTCGAGCAGGCCACCGCCTCGTTTCTCTTCTCTCCAGTCACATGGGTAGGACATGAAGTGTCATGCTTCTCTAACTCAATTGTCACAGCCACAAAGGTGAGCATTTCCCAGTCATTCACCGAAGACCAGAAGGACAGAGGCCTTTATCTGAGGGTGGACACTACCCAGCCTTGTCAATAACACAAGAATGTGTCCTGTGTAATTTCCCGTTTCTGTTTCTTTAATGGAAACCATAACTTAAGGCCACTTGCTGAGGTCGAGGACAGAGCCGTGGGCAGACCTGGGGTTTACAGCTGCTGCCATCACCCTCTGCAGTTTTCTTTTCTCACTCAGATTATTCTCCATGGTGACTTAGGGAATTTGTCTTTACCCTTGGGTGCATCTATATCCTCTAGACTTAGTGAGAAGATTGAGTTTCATTAACAACTACCTACAATTGCTATAAAGACATCTGGGAGCAGAATGAACCTTTCACACACACACACATACGTGTACACACACACACGTGCTGGCACACATGCGCCAGACTCGAGGAAAGGGAGTCTGACAGGTGATTTTTGCTCTCAATATAACTCAGCACATTAAGAGCAGAAGAAGAGGATTGATTAATTGACCGGCTGGTTAGGAGAAGGGAAGTTTAGATAGATGATTCATTGGCATTTATAGGTCATTTTATCCAACAACCAAGAAATACATTCTTCTCAGTCTCGCATAGAACATTATCAAGACAGAGCACATAGCCGCTTTCCCAGGCAGAGATGAAGCTTAACAAATTAAAAGAAGAGATGTCATCCAATGAACACTGTTTATTGCAATGGAGCTAAATGAGAAAATCAACAAACGCAAGATAGGTAGAAAATTTCAAAACACACCAAGATGAAGTGACATATGGGGCAAGAAGAAATCTCCAGAGATTTAAAATTATTTTGAATAAAATGAAAGTTGGACAACAACCGATCACTACTTGTGAAAGCAGCCAGGACCCGTAGTGCACACCCTCAATTCCAGCCATCGGGAGGCTGAGGCAGGAGGGTGCTAAGTTGGAGGACAGCCTGGGCAATTTAGGGCCGTGCTGCCCCCAAATACAAAATAAATCATGGTGTTAGTGTCGATAGGTCTGTTGCAATGAATTCACTAGATGATAATAACTGTACAGAAGCCTGGAAGTCGGGGGGCGGGCGAGTCAGTGTTTGCTGGATTTCATCCCCAGCACAAATAATAGGAATAGTGAGGATAGGAGATTATCGGTGGAAGGAGCTGGGTTTATGGGATTCTGCATTTTCTGTTTAATTATCTGCAAACAAGAAACTGCTATAAGAAATAAAGTCTGTGTACTGAAGGGAAAAAAATACAGTATGATGTCATTTTTACAAAAAGAAAGAACTCGGTCGGCGTGTGGTGTGTGTGTTACCACAGAACACAGGGGAAGCGCTCCACACCCCCCGTGTACCTCGGAGGTGGTTTGGGGTTTTAGAAGGTACACTCTCTTTCTGCTCCCTGATTTTTCTAATTTCCTTTTGGTCTGTTTGAGACATTGTATACACTGCTGCCAAAACGCATAGGACACATGAACCAGCATTTCAAGGGGGAAAAACAGAAGAGGAAGGAAACTACAGCAAGGCTTTTAAGTAAGGTTCATTCGGGAGCACTTCTGAGTACGGAGGGAGAAAGCTAACAGGGCTCCGCCCGGCTCGGGCTGGCGCTGGCTGGCGACGAGCCAAGGCAGGCCAAGTTCCTCCTGCCTTCAAGGAAACGAAACTAACAGCTGTGCAGGCTCTGCGGGCAGGACAGATACGAGCTGCAGTTTCCAGAGACCTTCCTGCAGCTGCAGCGGACTCAGCGGCCCGAGGCCTCCCACAACTGCCAGGATGGAGCTCAGAAAAACCTCCGCCAAGGATCTGGACAAGTTCATCGAAGACTATCTCCTGCCAGACACTGGATTCCGCACAGAGGTCAGACGAGCCATCGATATGATCTGTGCTTTCCTGAAGGAAAAGTGTTTCCAAGGTGCCCCTCACCCCGTGCGGGTGTCCAAGGTGGTGAAGGTGAGCCCGGTTCTGCCTGGCCAGGGGTGGGTGGTGAGCGGATAGGAACAAGGAATCTCACTGCGCATGCTCCCCGAGGCTACTACGGGAGGCGATCGCCGTGCCCACCTGGTAGACTCAAGGTGAGCTTTGCACAAAGAAAGATGTGTTGCCCTAGGAGCAGCGGCGGTGCTCGGGACGGCTAGGGACTGTCCTCAGCCCGTCATCCAGGGGCCCTGGTCACTAAGCGTTGACCAATGGTGTCCTTTGCAGGGCGGCTCCTCCGGCAAAGGCACGACCCTCAGGGGCCGGTCTGATGCGGACCTTGTCGTTTTCTTCACCAACCTGCGCACTTTTGAGGAGCAGGTATCATACCGAGGAGAATTCATCACGGAAATTAGGAGACAACTAGAAGAGTATCAGACAAGAAACAAAAATGAAACATTTCGTGTAACATTTAAAGACCACAATACGCGATGGACCAACCCCCGAGTGCTCAGCTTTGAGCTGAGTTCCCTCTGGTTCCCAGGGAGGACAGTGGAGTTCGACGTGCTGCCCGCTCACGACGCCCTGGGTGAGCCTCCCCGGCCTGGGGCCTCAGCCTTAGTCCTTTCTCTCTTTTCCACTGTGAGCTGAAATCTATGAGCATCGTCCACACCTCCTGTCCTGTTAGAGTCATGGAGAGGGGAGATTTTAGAATTTTTCCTGGGATTGAGCAAGGTCATAATCCATCCAAAGGGGTGTTAAGTAGCAAACTGACCCACTTGGGGACAAAGACATTTCTGGTAGGACATTTATGGCTGGTCGCTGCCCGGCACGTGACACGGTACTCGGCCCGCGAGAGTGTGGATCCGACCAGCCCGAGCTCCTGCCCCTCCTCTGCGGCGCAGTCAGCACATCGGCCGGTGGGGAGATGGAGACCTTGAAAAGGGCTGACGTGTTGAAGTTACACGTCCCTCCTCACAGGTCACGTCACCAGAGGCTACAGACCAGACCCCCAAATCTATGTGAAGCTCATTGTTGAGTGCGTCTCCGATAATAAGGAGGGCGAGTTCTCCACCTGCTTCACCGAACTCCAGAAAGCCTTTGTGAAGAAGCAACCAACCAAGGTGAAGAGTCTCATCCGCCTGGTCAAGCACTGGTACCAGCTGGTGAGGCCGCCTCCCTGGAAGGCCTGGGGAGAGGGGAAGGGGAGTGGAGGGGAGGGGGAGGGACAGGACGGCTCCCACATTGGCTTCTCCCAATCCTCCTTCCCACGAACTCACTTCTCTTTAAGTTGCATCTAATTTACCATGGGGTGGTCAGGACCCTTGCCATTTTTATCCTAGATTTTCTACTTTATTTTGAATCTGCCCTGCTACTTTTTATGGGAATTAATTCCTGCTGTTTCAAGCCTGTGTTCCTTTGAACAGGAGGCCTTTAATCATTTTGATATTTATATTCGACCGATCTATACAAAAGATTTCTGTACTTTTAAATTATTCTTTGTTTCTTGTCTTATTTTCTTATGGCCCTGGATATTTATGTGCTAGTCAAAAAAACATTTTTTAATGGGGCTTTGGACTCTAAGTCGTTTGCCCATTATCAGACCCTGGGGAAGCCAGGATTCAAACCCACATCAGGACGAAGCCAGAGCTTGCTCAGCTCAGGGAAGCATACCTGCAACCCAGGCCTTGAGGGGGCTGAGGCAGAAGGGTTAAAATTTCCAGCCAAATCTAGGCAACTTGGGGAGACTCCATCCAAATTTCAAAAATGAGCCTGGGATGTAGCTTAGTGGGAAGATTCTGTGTTAGATCCGCAGGATAGGAGGAAGACAAAACCAGGCAAACAAAAAAGCATTTCAGAGCTCACACCCGTCCCCATGGTTAGCACACCCCTCCTAAAGTATAATCAAGGAATACATTACACTTTCGGAGCCACGTGGTATGTGTCACCACTACTCATCCTGCTGCCTTACCCTGAAAACAGTCGCATATGACCTATGAGTGAATGTGGGTCCCTGTGTTCCAATAAAACTTTATTTACAAAAGAAGGTCCACAGGCTGGCTTAGCCCGTGACAAATGAGGTTCTCATGGAAGCAGGGCAACCCGGTTCTCCTGGCTGTTTTCCCTCCTCTCAGAGCAAGGAGAAGCTTGGGAGTCCGCTGCCACCACAGTACGCCCTGGAGCTTCTGACGATCTATGCTTGGGAACGTGGGAGCAGAAGCACTAACTTCAACATGGCCCAGGGATTCAGGACCGTCTTGGAATTAGTTATAGAATACCAGCATCTCCGGATCTACTGGGAGACGTATTATGACTTTGAAAATCCCACAATTAGAGGCTATCTGCAGGCGCAGCTGGATAAACCGAGGTACCCTCCCCCCCGGGCTCAGCAGCAACACCCCATGCCCCACACTTACCAAGCATTTCCTCCTGCCTGTCACTACACTGGGCCATTGATGGGGACCAGCACGGGGGGCAGATATCTGCTCACCCTTGGACAGATGGGTAAACTGAGATACTAGCTTGTCCTGAACCTGAATGGAAAATGGTGAGGAGCTTGTCCCAGCCAGAACAGGCAGGGAAGGAGCTGGCACTAAGCTGACACGAACAGCAGCAGTACCGGTAACTCTTGCAGGTGCTGCGAGCAGTCACCATTCATGTGAGCCCTGGGCATTAAGCCTCTGTTTTGTTGCAGCCGCCACCCTGAGCATTTCTCGTGCTTCGTTTCTGCTTTGTACCACATCCTTAGAGGCAGGGCTGTTTGATGTTCAGTTCTCCCCATTTCACAGATGAGGAGACTGAAGCTTAGCAAGGGCAAAGGCCTGTCCAAGGGCACACTGCTGATAAAAGGAGGGGAGGAGTTGGGAGCCAGGTTTGTGTGGAGGCCTCTCTGCTCACACCTGTTGTTCACCTGGGCCAGGACCTCGGGACACACCCAGCAGCAGTATCCTGCTAAGTTCCTGCCACTGCCCATGTCCCCATGCATCCCAAGCTACTGTCAGCTCTGCCAGGACATATCCCAGCTCCTCACTGGGACTCTCTCATGACTCCTTCTCAGGCCTGTGATTCTGGACCCAGCTGACCCTACCGGAAACTTGGGGGGTAAGGATCGAGAGCGCTGGCGGCGGCTGGCTCGAGAGGCTGGAGTCTGGCTGAGCTACCCGTGCTTCCAGCAGTGGGACGGTTCCTCAGTGCGGCCTTGGGAGCTGCCAGAATTCCACCGTGGACCAAGAGTGACAAGGGAAGCACGCCTGTGCTCAGAGGTCAGGCCTCCGACGGTGACTGGGTCGTGGGGCCCCACAGCCGACCCACTGTTAGCCTTAGAGACACGAAAAGGGCCCAGGGAGGGGCGGTCGCTCCCTCAGGGGCACTCGGTGGGAGTGGCAGGGCTGGGGTCAGACTCCTGGACCCAGAGCCGGTGCTCACGTCACTGTGCTGAGTGACCAGCGTCTCATCTCGTCCCCTCTTCCCAGCTGACACCTGGGGACTGAGCAGGCGGTGCCCGGATGTCACTCCCGTCTTCCTATCCCCTGGGGGGGGTGAGCAGTGGGCAGGGAAGAGGGGCGGGGACAGCCCCAGGCACCCCCAGGGACAACACCGGAGCCCAGCGGCCGTAGGTGCTGCCAAGTAGCAGGAGGGGTCCCCACACTGGGCCCTCCAGCCAAACCTCCCAGAGGAGCTGCAGTGAGCCTGGACCTGCCAGGGGAACCCCGAGGGGACATGAGTGCTCCCTGAAGTCCTGTCCTGCTCCTGACGGGACCGTGTTTTCCCTCTGCAGCCTGCAGCACACAGTGCGGCCAGTGAGGTATTCTGGGGGCAGGCGGACATCAGAGCGACACCAGACCCTTCCTTCCACCAGCAAGCATCAGCTGCACAGGCCCAGGACACCTGGTCATGCACCCTGCAGTGAGGCGTCCGAGGGCTGACGGGCGACAGCTGACCTGAGGGGCCGGGAGATCTGGACAAGAGGGTGGTGCCCAGCCTTGATTTTTACTTGTGTCCCGCTCATGATCAATGACAATGAGAACTGACAGCAGCTGTGTTGGGTGTTTATTCCCATCCAGTCACAGCGACACGTGCATGGGTTCAGTGATTCCATTAGAATATCTTCCCGTCACTGGCTGGGTCTAGGCCCTGAGGACACGGGATCCTCACCTCACACCATACACAGCTGTCAACTCCATACAGAAGAAAGCCTTTAACAAGGCTGAAAATAAATCTCTTAGAGGAAAACGTAGGAGGCGAAGTTTCAGGACACTGGTTCTCAGAATAGTTTCACGGCCATGACCCCAAAACACAGGCAACTCAAGGACGTCTCTGCGCACAGGGGACGATGCAGCGCTCATCTCCAGCTCTCGTGTGTGAACGTGCAGTTAGCCGGCAGTGCAGACCTCCTCTGACTCGTACTCAAGGCCCACAGCGAGTCTGTTCCCGGCTCTGTTCCCTGCATGCGCACGGCTCTGTCTGAACTCCTGGGGCCTACGGATCAGCGCGTCTATCACAAAAGCACTTTTCTCTTTTGGTCAAAAGTCACGGCTCCTCATCACCTTTGCTATTTCTATATTAATTTTGTGTGCAATTTGTACATTTCCTCTCATATACAAAGAGCTACAAGCATCAGTCTAGGAAGAATAATGTCCATAAAGAGCAGAGACCTTGGAATTATTACTCATTTAGTGTCCAAATCCTAATAGTGCTTTGCCCTTTTCCCTGCAGGGGACTTTTGTGCTGGTCATCATATTTGTCTCCGGCATTATCTTCTGTGCAACTCACTTCATACATCTGCTCTGACTTCCTTCCATAATGTCTGGCCCCTGGAAGATCTAAATATTTTTATTGATTATATTTGATTAAGGTATCTACAGAATCAAATTTTCCAATTTTATTAATTTCATGTATTGAACTTGTATCATTTCTGCAGCACAAGAAATAAGAAATCAGTTTTTCTTGCCCAAAAATACTAGAGGGGAGTATTTTTCTCAGCTAAGCTCTGACAGGCCAGGCAAACCTGGCAAGTCCGCCACCATCGCTGCACCTGATCACCCGGCACTGCCACGTTATGAAGAGGAAAGGTTCACGCTGGCGCACAGGTCGGGGTGGTCCAGTCCGCGGTCTGTCAGCCCTGGTGCTCTGGGTGGCAGTCGGGCGGCTCTTCGAAGCAGAAGCCGGGGCAGGACAAGAAGTCCTGCTTATGGTCAGGAAGCAAAAAGGACAGGGTCCCAGGTCCCTTTGGTCCCTGCTTAGAGCCCCACACCAGGCCCGGCTCGCAGGCTTCGCCAGCCCTCGGCAGGGCCACCTGGGCACCCAGGACCACTCCGGAGCCAGACTGTGGCCCCTAGGCTGCAGCCAGCTCCATCTAGGCACCAGTACTGAGGCTGTGGTTCAAGGGCGAAATCATGGGACTTGGGGAGAGATGAGCAGGAGCCTGAAGACGGTGGAAATGACGGTGCGGAAACCAGCGAGCCTATTGATTCTCCAGAGACAGGGGCTGCGCTGGGCCAGCCGAGGACACAAAGCCAACTGTGCAGGGTAAATGTTACCCAGCAGAGAGGGCTGGGAGGGAGAAACTCACGGGACTATTAGCGCTGGGCCAGGTCCCCACACCGAGCGGGGGACACACTGCTGTTGACATGCTGTTGCCTTTGACCCCTGGGGCTCTCCGGGTCCCTCGGGTGTCCAACGCCCTCGGACAGCCCCAGGGGGAGCCCTGCAGCCGCACACCCACCCCTCCCTCTCCTCCGAGATGGGCTGCCCTGCCCAAGTCTGTTGAGCCTGCCAGGGTGCAGCCACAGCACTGAGTGTCCCAGAGGGATTTAGTGAGGCCCTGGAGAAGGGGACGGGCCAGTGGCAGCTGTGTCTCCTGGGGAGGAGGGAAAGAGGTCCCGGGACCAGGTGGAATAACACGGGGGTGCCTCCCGAGAAAAGGAGGGAAGCCATGGCTGACCAGG
The DNA here is from genome assembly GCA_004026965.1 of Petromus typicus. Lineage (NCBI taxonomy): Eukaryota > Metazoa > Chordata > Mammalia > Rodentia > Petromuridae > Petromus > Petromus typicus. The sequence goes on from PVIR01002591.1 coordinate 14,175, forward strand.
GAGCTGGCCATGTGAGGGACCAGGGGCGGGGATGGCTGTGAGGCCCGGGGGAGGGGTGGGGGTGGGGGAGGGAGGCGGCACCCAGTGTGGAAGGTGAGGGCGAGGGTCACCAGACAGCGCAGAGAGCGCAAGCAGACCGGCTTCCTTCCCTGGGGCTGTGGTACAAGGAAGGGGGTGAAGTACTGCCCCCCAGTACTCAGCAGGAGGTTTACACACCAGAACCCAACTGCAGTGCTGCCGAGCTGAACTCTAGCATGAACACGTCCCGGGGCTGCTTCCTTCCGCAGCCGTTAACTCCATAATGCAGTGCAGGGCGCTCAGCCTGGTCTCTTGTGCCTCAGCGTCCGTCCTGGGCGCCCCACAGAATCCCAGGCCACACTCAGAGAGGCAGTGACAGCCGCCCATGGCAGGAGGGACTTTGCTTGCATTGCCCCTCCTCAAACGGGCCTGACCGCTTCGCAGCTGGTGCCTGACCCTCATGGCCCCGGAAAGGCCCCATTGGCCCCCTTCTGCAGGCGGGGAAGTCCCTGCGCAATGGGGAGTCCTGCACTCAGCAGAGCTGGCAGACAGCTGGGCGGCCAAGGCCTGGGATTTCAGTTTCAGTTTCTCACTCTCTCGTGCAGGGGTGGAGCCGGGCCTCTGAACCTGACTTTCTGTTTCCTGGACTCTGAGACAGAAGTGGGAAACCGCGACCCAGCCGCAAGGTCGCAGGGGAGGGAGGAGCAGTCACTGGGGCCTGAGGGACAGTTCCTAAGCGCTGCCACTCGCTGCACGGCAGCCCAGCAGGGCCATGGGGAACTGGGAGTCCCATGTGTCGTCTGTCCCGGCTCAGAAGCTGGACCAGCTTATCCAGGAGGGGCTGAGGCCCTGGGAGAGCTGTGAGAAGGAGATCCAGGGGACAGTGGACGCCATCTGCACTGTCCTGCTGGGAGACAGCTTCCCCCAGGTGCAGAGTGTGGCCACGGTGAGTCCAGGGCTGGAGGATGTGGGGACCTGAGTGAGCACCTACTGCCAGCCCGCCCGGCAGAGATAAGGTAGGAGAGGGCGTCATTAGGGCTCTTGCATCAGCGCTTCTGTCTGGCTGCGTGACTCTGGGAGAGCTACTTAACCTCTCTGGGCCTCAGTCTCTCCATCTGTAAGGTGGGAGTGGAACAGAATCCACTCCCCCAAGCGCACGAGGCTCGAGGGTACAATGCTCTTAGCATCTGACTGCTGTGCTCAATATCCTGTCTATCCTTCCACATACAGAGGGAAACTGAGGCCAGAGGAACTTAGCACAGCTACTCCCAGGGTGGCTCTGTGGTTGTTCAGAATAAGGAGAGGGCTGGCACTCATGGGTTAGAAATGTTTGGTGCCGAGGGCCCAAGTCCCAGGATGGGCTGCGGTGCTGGAGTTTGGCAAGGAGGGGTTAGGTGAGGCTCCTGCTCCACCGCAGCGGCCTGGGCCCTGGTGCTGGCTGCATGCAGAAGAGGGCTGGTGCCTAAAGGCTGAGCGCAGGGCCTGGGGGGAAGTCAGGTTAGAGACTCCCATCTCTAGGAAGCCAGGTGGGTGGGACGGGGCCTTGGAACCTGTCACATCCCCAAAGGATCAAGGCCTCCCAGGAGGCCAGACCTAGAGCCACTGCTGTGCCATGGTCCGTGGGGTCAGGACTCAGCCAGGCCCAGCAGCCGCCCACAGCCCTCTTCCGGCAGCCCCGCGATCCTGCCGTGTTCTGACGCCCACTGCTCCAGCCACTGTGGCATCAGGGCACGTGGTGGCCGGTCGCAGACAAAGGTAGCTTCAGAACATAGTCACTCATCAGGGCTGGGCCCGCAACCCACGAATATCATCTGCCAAGACCACAAACCGGGTGCTCTAGCTCATGCTGCTAATCCTAGCACTCAGGAGGCTGAGGCAGGAAGACACCAGGAATGCAAGGGCAGCCTGAACTATATAGCAAGACCATCTCTGAAAACAAGGACAAGAAAAAAGTTCCCAAGCCCACCCTGAGGCTCTGGCCCGCATCTAATCAGCACCCCAATCCCTGGCAGACACGCTCCCAACTTCTGTCAGCGCAAACTCATTACACCTGCTTCAAAACTTTCTATAACTATCGGGTGATCAGCCATCCCAGTTTATGCAGGATGGATGTGTTTCCTGGAATATGGGACTTTCCGTGCCAAGGCTTGGAATGTCCCAGGTCAACCTGGACAAGTGGGCCGTCCTACAGAAATGGCATCATGCCCTGTATGCACTTTGGTGTATAGTTTCTTTGACCTATCACATTTATGAAATTTATACTGCCGTATAGGTAGGCATCATTTTTCCTTGCTTTATAGTATTCCACAGCATGGCTATACCTCCTGTCTGTCTCTTTGCTGGTTACCGTGGGAGTTGCCTGCACTTTGAGACCAGACTGTAAAACACTGCTATGAGCACCTCCACCAGACCTTTGGGTGGACAAATGGTCATTGGCCACCCAGTTTTAAGATGATGTGACATGTTTGGCTTTTACTTGAATTGAAAAAAGCCACCACTTGCTGGGGTACCCTGTGAGCTGAGAGTCGAGTCTCACATCTGCCCCTCGGTTGCTCACAGGGTGGCTCCTTCGGCAGGAAGACAGTCCTGAGAGGCGACTCCGACGGCACACTCGTCATCTTCCTCAGTCACTTAGAACAATTCCAGGATCAGGCACGAGGCCGGGACGAAGCCCTGGGCACGATCGTGCACCAGCTGGAGGACTATTGGCACAGGCAGAGGTGGCCACACCAGTGGGGGACCCTCAAGACCTCCAAGGGGCTCTCGATCGTGGTGTGCACGCGATATCAGAAGGTCACCTTTGAGGTGCTGGCTGCTTTCAACCCCCTGGGTGAGTGCTCCCGGGGATGGGGGCGGCCAAGGCGGGTGCTGGCACCCTGGGTCCTCTGCGCTGTGGTGGGAGGGTCAGCCCTGGTGCCCTCCAGGAAGGCAGCCCTAGGCCCCCTGTAGTGCAGGTCCCCACTGGGCTTCCTGTCCACTTGCAAAGGGTCTAGACCCCTGATCCCGACTGGGCTCTTAGGCCAGTGAGCACAGGGCCCCGAGGCTGGGCAAAGCCTCAGCCAAGATCTAGGAAAGCTTCTCCTCAGTCTTGGGCCTCCGTGCCGGTTGTGCCCACACAGTCTAGACAGCAGGGGGGTGGAGTCTGGGTCGGACTTGAAGTCAGCCCCCCCGGAAGTCATCCCCTCCCCCGGAAGTCATCCCCTCCCCCCGGAAGTCAGCCCCCTACCCCGGAAGTCAGCTTCTCTTCCAGGTCCAGGGCAAAGTCAAAGCACCAGTCTTCCATGGGAGACTCTGCCAAAGCAGGGAGCCCAGGGGGGTTCAGACCCAACTCCTACCTCCCCAAGACCTGCGGAGCCCCTGTGCCTCCTGCCACTGCGAATGTCCGCAAGGTCCTGCCTGCCACCCTGCCAGGCTGTGCTCTGCCCTCCCGCTCCTCAACCAGGCCTGTCACTGCTCCTGCTCAGCTTCTCCCTGACCACAGGCTGGCCCACATGTGGCAGTGTCCCCCTGCTGCCCTGCAGTGCCCGCGTAGCTGGACACTGTCTGCCACACTCCGCACACTGACAGACTCCGCAGGGGACAGATGTGGACGTCCTGTAGGCTCACCTCTCCAGCCCTAGCACTTACCGTCACACGGAACGTCGCCGAGCTCCTCAACCCCATTACGATCCGCTCCGTCCCCGACTCCAGGTTTACGTCTTCGTCTGGGGATTTCCAACTCATTCACATCCTCAGGCCGCCTATGTTGGATTAGGCCGACCTCCTCTGTGCACGATAGGAATTTCCGCTTTCTTGATCTTGAGATAAACTTTTTCGATTCCCTCCACTAGACTGCAAGCTCCGTGGGGGTGGGGAGCACGACCATGTCCTTCTCTGGGCTCTGTGGTGGTGTTCAGTGCCAGTAGTAGTTGTGGATGGATGGATGGATGGATGGATGGATGGACTGCAGGATAGCTCAGTGCACAGGTGGAAGATAGCTGAGTGGACAGATGGACGGAGGAATGCATTAATGGCTAGATGGGTCCCTGGATGTGTGGAAGGAAAATGGAAATATGGATGAGGATGGATGTGGGTGGAAATGGATAGGTAAGTGGTTCTCTGAATGGGCACCGCGTGGACAGTCGGATGGATGGGGGGACGGATGTGAGTGGATGGATGGATTGAGCGGTCGATTGGTCGACTGATGGACAGACAGTTATAGCTTAGTCTGAAGCACGGGGATACATGTATAGACAAAGAATAGAAATTCACCCTCTCCTTAAACAAGAGAGGCCCGAAGTAAAGAATCATTTTCGGGGCAGCATGGCCTGTTACTGACAGAAGTAGAAGGAAAGGCGGGGTCTTCCAAGCCCCTGCCTGGGTCTTCTTCTGTCCTCCACAGTTTTAGGGAGTTTCTGGGTTAGGAACAGCCCAGACAGCCAGTCTCTAGGAGGGCCCCACCACGCCCACTAACTGTAAGATCAGACTGGAAACAGTGAGCTTCCAGGGTCCATGAGGTTGCTAAGCACCATGAGCATGCGCCTTCCCCAAAGAAGGGCTGGCGTCAAGGTGCAGAGACAGCTTCGCTACAGCTTCTCACAGGAAATCCTGTCTGCTCTGGGGTTTTGGAAATACGGTGTTTGGAGACCGGGTCAGCGCGCCCTCTGCTGGGCTCGTCCTGTGGCGCAAGGATGGTGTGAGAACCCGAAAAGTTCTTCCCGCGTGTGGTGCGCAGACAGGACCACCAGATGGTGCTAGAGCTGCACACGCGAAATGAAGACCTCCAACTCAATCTCCTCCGCTGTTGGCATCTGCTCCACCAACCCCGCCCCCCACCAAGAACCGGGCTCCTCTTTCCTTGATTTCCTGATGTCTCCACATGTCTCAGCAGGTGATGAGACTCGTTCAGGCCTCCAGGACATACCCTACCTCCCAGCCCTCCAGGCTCCCAGGCCCGATTCTAAAGTAGCCCCCAATGCCCTCAGCTGGAGAATCCATTGCACGTGATTCTCAACCTTTCTTTTGTGCCACACGAGCCAGGCAGTTAAAGGAACCTGTCTTTGTGCTCATCTACAGTAGCTGCCCCCCTGCTTACAACTACATTTCTCATCCCTCTCTCTGGTCTTGGGAACTCGCCTTGTTTCGGTACTGTACTATATTCATAATAGTCATTTATTTAAAATAGCAAGGTTTTTTTTTTTTTTAAATTTTGAGACAGGGTCTCACTTTGTAGTTCAGGCTGGCCCTGAGCTCAGCCTCCAACTCACATCACAGCAATCCTCCTGCCTCTGCCTCCCGAGTGCTGGGATTACAGGCGTGAGCCACCACGTCCGGCACTGTGGTATGTGGTACTGGTTGCTACTGGGCGTGAGTCTCCACGCCCAGTATTGTATGTGGTTACCGGGGGATCAAACCCGGGCCCTTGCGCTTGCAAGACAGGCGCCAGAACCACTGAGGTAACTCCCTGGCCCAGCAAGATTTTTTTTAAAGCAGGGTCTCATCCGGTTGGCTGGGCTGGCCTTGAGCTGGTATGCTCCTGTTTCAGCCTCCTGAGTGCTGGGCCTTCAGCTAGGCTCCATCCTGCAGCCATTTCAGATTATACTTTATTACCTGCTGCAGCCCTGACCCTCCAAGACCCAGCAGCTGAGTGCCAGGCTGCCCATTTCTCCTTTGCATCAGGTAGAAGTGGGAGTCCCAGCCCCTGGCTCTACCGAGAACTCATCAGGTCCATGGACAAGACAAAGGCCCATCCGGGAGAGTTTGCCGTCTGCTTCACCGAACTCCAGCAGAAGTTTTTTAATAAGTATCCTAAAAAAGTGAAGGACCTGATCCTCTTGATAAAGTACTGGTATAAACAGGTAACCTTTAATCTATGTATTCTGCCGTCATTTAGTCCCTTGTAGTGATAAAACAGACATCCGGTAAAATGCAACAATGCGAAGTAGACAATTCAATGCCTCCTCAGCAATACAAAAATTTAAAAAAGGAGCATTTGCTGCACCCCCCGGAGGCTCTCTTAAGTGTGTCCCCACCAGTTAGTTTAATTTTCCAGAAACTTTTCAGTTTTAGACTTGAACCCAGGTCCTCACACATGCTAGGCGAGCACTCAACCACTGAGCCACACCCACAGGCCACCTTGCCCATGTTGAAGTACCACTAGAATGTCTGTGAGACTCAGTTACATTGCTTCGCAACGCACTAGTTTTTTCTGTTTTCTGTTTCGTTATATTAATGTACCACATATTTAACTTTCCTGTTGCTCACGGACATTGGGTCCTTCCCAAACTGAAGTGTTATGAACTTAGTATGAACATTTTCCTGGTGTTTTTGTGAGTTTAACCCCACATTGCTCTTGGGTGAAGATACAGGAGTAAAATTTCTGGGCTCTGATGGGCTTGTGTGTACGTAAGTATCCACAGTGTCATTTCAGTTACCTTTCTTGTCTCAAAGACAAGGTACTTGACACCCAGAGTTAAAGATGGAAAGTGTTTAATTAAGTCACAGTTTGTAGAAGTTTCAGTCCAAAATCAGTGGCTCCAGGTTGAAAAGGCTCAGGACAGGCAGATGTCGCAGAAGAGAAGCAGTTCGTGGCGCGCAGAAGGCAGCCAAGCAAACAAGAGACAAGACAAGCCTCTCGCTTTGCCCTACATGGTGCTCAGGTTACCAGCGTCAGGGTGGTGCCAAACCAATCGGCGGGCTGACTCAGTAAACACACCCTTAATCCTGGCACTGCATTGTCAACAGTCACACGCCCTCGACCCAGCCACCCCTGAAAAGCCCCCCACCTACGACTGCAGGAGAGCCTGGGGGACTGTCATTCCCAAAAGAAACAATGGGTACACCCATGCTGGGCTCTAACCCTCCCAAAGCACCCCGCGAGTAATTTTTCATAACAGAAGGGTTGTATGCTATGTGCAATTTACTAGAAACACCAATAATTGTCCTATTGTAGTTACCAAAAAGGTATAAAATGCACCTAGTTTACCAGAAATGACAATCACATACTGCAGTCAGCATTCGAGTTGACATCTTTGGCTTGCAGGGAGGGAAGACGGAGTGGAAGGTGGCCGCTGTTTGGAAGGAGCGCCCCCTTCTGTAAGAACACCAGGAACCCACTGGGGTCCTTTTAGCCCACTGGGACCTGCTTCTGGCTCAAGCAGGTCTCACCTCTTTCAGAACTAAAGACTGATCTGCAGTTGCCGGCTTCTATCTTTCCTCCCACACTGTTCTGCTGTAGTTGTGACATGACAATGTCAAGAGGCAAATGGGATTTCAGGCGTGAGCCCCCACACCTGGCGTTGTGGTCTGTGCTTACCGGGGATGGAACTCGGGACCTTGCGCTTGCCGGGCTGGCGCCGGAACCGTTGAGCTAAATTCCTGGCCACTAGATGTTTCTTAACAGCAGGACAGAACAGCTCCCTGACCCACTCAAGGAAAAGCACTCTTGTTGCCTAGATCTTGGTATGACTTCCTGACGTGTTTTCTGAACATTCCCGGGGTCTCAGATGATGAACCAAGAGAAGCTTTATCTGCGGTCACCGGTTCCTTGGACACCTCTCGGTCACACGTTAGCCTGTCCTTCAGAGGCTCCCGGCCTGATATTTTCTCCCCTTCCTGGGTTATGTCCATTCTCATGGGTGTTTTCTTCCAGAAAAGGCCAACTTCCTCACAGTTGAAAACTTGATGTGAGCAAAAGCCATTCTTTTTTTTTTTAAAGGTTTTTTTTTTTTTTTTTTTTTTGAGACAGGGTCTCACTTTGTGGTTCAGACTGGCCCTGAGCTCAGCCTCCAACTCACATCACAGCAATCCTCCTGCCTCTGCTGCCCGAGTGCTGGGATTACAGGCGTGAGCCACCACGTCCGGCACTGTGGTATGTGGTACTGGTTGCTGCTGGTGTGAGTCTCCATGCCCAGTATGATATGTGGTTACCGAGGATCAAACCCGGGCCCTTGCACTTGCAAGACAGGCACCGGAACCACTGAGCTATATCCCCGGCCCAGCAAAAGCCATTCTTGTGTCATCATTTTGAAGTGGTGCCTGTAATTTTCAGCAGCCATGCCTACTTCTGCTATAAACGCAGTTCTTCTTTTAAAATTGTGCAGCCACCCGTCTGACATACAGCGTTTCAACATTATCACTTGCTGATGGATTTTCAAAGATGGCTGAATATGGAGTGTGTGACTGATTCTCGATGTGACGCTAGGATGGAGGGTGTGGTCACCAATCAGTCCCCGATGGGTCTGGCGCCACCCCAATCCCGGTAGCCTGGGTCGAATTCAAGGGACAGAAAGAGGCTCCTCTTGTCCCTCGCTTGCTTTGCTACCTTCTTCCTGCTCTGACACCCAGCCCTGGAGCCATCAGCTGCGTACACTATGAACTGCTTACGCTTTCCTCCCCTTGCTGTTAATGTCGGCGATTTTGGCTCAGCAATAAGAAAAGTAGCTGAAACCGTTGTGGTCCGGAGTAAAGGCGGCCCAGCAGTTACCGTAATGAGCATCCCGCGCTCCACTCCCGGGAGTGACAGTCGCATTTGTCCTCTACCTTAGGGATCTAAGTGAGGAATAGCAGCTCCTCAGAGACTCAGTTTTCTGATTTGGGACCCGGACAGGGGAAGAACTGGGTCAGTGACTCATTGTCCTTCCGCCCAGTGCCAGAAGAAGTGGGGGTTGGGTGCGCCACTCCCCACCTACGCGCTGGAGCTGCTGGCCGTGTTCGCCTGGGAGCAAGGCTGCAGGGCTGAGGACTTCGACGTCGCGGGAGGTGTCAGGGCCGTCCTGGGGCTGATCTTGGAGGAGCAGCAGCTCTGTGTCTACTGGACTGTCAACTACAACCTAGAGGATGAGACCGTCAGGAACAGGCTCCTGGGCCAGCTGAGGTCCCAGAGGTACCACGATAACCACCCCAAGATGCACCTGGGAAGGAGATGTCCACCCCACCACCCCACCCGGCCCACCCTGGGCCGCCAGGAGCAGGAAGTGGCCCTCGCTGCCAGGGGAGAGGGGAGGCCAGGCCAGGGCTTTTCATCTTCCAGCCCATGGTTCTATTTTGTTCAAGGAACAGCGCTGCAAAAGCATTTTCCCTTCTAGAAGGAGGGGGCTGGGACAGAAAGGATCTGCTGGGAAGAGGCTCCTCCATGACTCAACATCCAGAGTATCTCTTTCTTCCTTCTTTCTCAGGGGGTAGTGCTGGGTATGGAGCCCAGGGCCTTCATACTGAGCTACATCCCCAGGTCTTTTTTCATTTTTTGAGACAAGATCTTGCTAAGTCTCTCAGTTGCCCAGGCTGTACTCACACTTATAATCCTCCTGCCTCAGCCTCCCAGGGTGCTGGGATCATAGGCATTAGTCTCCAGCTCCGTGGTTCCACACTGATAAGCAGAGAAGGCAGAGCCAGAGGGGTCACCATCCTCTATGGAGCACATGGCAGCTACCACGGTCTGCAGAAATCATGATCTGGGGCCCGGGTTCTCACTAGAGACCCTTTCCCCAGAACTGACCTCTGCTTCCAGAAGCTGCTCCACTGACCTTTCCCTGGTGGATTCACAGGCCAGTCGTGCTGGATCCCGTGGATCTCACCCACAACGTGAGCGGATCCATCCCCTGGTCCAGGCTGAGGGCAGAGGCGCGAGACTGGCTGGCTGCGCTCGGCCCCAGCCCGGCCTGGAGCATCCAGGTAAGGGGGCTCCTGGCTCCCTGTGCAGGGACGTCGCGCCGACACCCTCACGCAGCCCCACCGGGCGCGCCCTGTCCGGTTTCCGTGACGGCTGTAACTGCAGCTGAGACAGCAGAACTTTCTTCTCCCTCGGCTCTGGGTGCAGAAGTCCAGAGCCCAGGGGTGGCCGGAACGCACTGTCAGCCTCCCGGGAGAGCCCGCCAGGCTTCTTCCTGCCTCGATGGCTGTGGCTGTCCTCAGCCTCTGCCTCCCTGTGTCTCTGCACTGTCTTCCCTCTCTGCGCGTGTCGGTCTATCACACTAGATGGGGCTCACTCTAATGACCCAGATTAGCAATCACATCCAAAGACCCCCTCTCCAGATGCTGTTCCCAGAGCAGCAGGTCTGAATGCCTACATCGGTACCAAGACACCTGCGGGGTGTCCTTCTGCTGCAGCAACAGTGACAGGCAAATGGGTCAAAGGGGGAGAAGGGCACAGAGGAAGCAGAGGAGGAGGGGTCGGGACAGGACACCCCCCTCCAGCTGCAATCTCAAGGCGTTAATGGGGCCTCCTGTATGTCTGCCCCAGCCACACCTTTGGGGACAGGCTTCTCCAGCCCAGAGCGCACTGGCTCACACCCGTGTCCCCCACCGCGGTGGGCCCTGCTGCCCTGCGCCCTCTGCCGTCTGCTCCAGGCCTCCAAGCCCAACCCCCTCCCCGCCACAGTCAGAGGTCCAAGGCCGGAGCTGCTGCACGAGCACTGTGCACATACATGGACACACTCATACACGTGCACACACATATCCGCTTGCATGCTGCACATACCAGGCACACACTTCTGCATGCTCACGGTTGTGCACACGCGCGCACACACCATGCACGCTCCACCTGTGCAGGGGCCTCACTGCCCTCAGCATCCATGACATGCCTTCCCCACATCGAGGGTCGCCGAGCTCGCCCTTTGACTATGGCGGCGAGTGTCCCCACAGCCGCCGTCTCTCCTTCACACAAGGGGACGCATCTGCGCTCAGCTGCACACTTGCCTCCTCACTGCTGGTCCACGGTGCCTGCAGGGAGGCGCATAGGACACAACTGCTCATCTCAGGGTTCTGGGGACACAGCGTGCAGAACCTCGCCGTCCTGGAGCCAGGCTCCTCGGCTGCGTGCAGGGTGCCTCTGCCTTTCTGACTTCCCGAGGCCGCTTCCACTTCCAGGCCAGGGCCTGTCCTCCATCCCCGGGGCCAAAGGCGCTATCTTCAGTCTCCCTGACTCCGTCCCCATGTCGCCTCCTGACCAGGGTGACGCTGGGCCCTCTGGGTGACCCAGGGCCACCTCCACCTTCCCACCCAGTCTTCTCTCGTGGGCAGGAAAGAGAGGAACCGGAGGTTTTCCTCGAGAGAGGCCACTCGGTGCCTCCCTCGACTCAAGCCGCTCCCGGCTCGGCTGCAGCGAGGACTGCAGCTCAGGAAGCCGCGCTGGGCTGCGGGCGGAGGGGAAGGAAACCCGGGGCGGGCGGCGTCCAGGGCGGCTCATGCCAGTTCTCTGCCCTCCCAGCCAGCCCCGCTCTTCGTGACCCCGGGCCATCGGCTGGACTGGTTCATCAAGGCCTTTCTCCAGCCCAACAAAACGTTCCTGGAGCAGATCTGCAAAGCCGTGGGTATCATCTGCACGTTCCTTAAAGAAAACTGCTTTCAACATTCAGCCATCAAAGTCCAAAGTACCGTCAAGGTGAGCACGGCCCTTCTGCAGGGTGCTACTGAGGGGCGCAGGAGGGGCGCCCAGAGCCTTGAGGGAGGGGAGCAGGAATCACCCAGTCTCCGGTGGGGCTGCGGGGCCGCCTCTGTGAGGAATGAGCGGTCTCCTAGGCCGCTGGCTGCTCCGTGCTGCGGACGTGTCCGCGCCTAGTCCCGGTCTCTGCCTCGGCATCAGCTCGTCCTTTTTTCCGCTAAGGACACTTTTCATTAGATCCCAGGCCTCTGACCCAGAAAGAGCTCAAGACCCTTCACTCAGTCACGTCTGCCAAGGCGGTCACCTTCAGGGGTTCCTGGCAGATGCGTCCCTGGAGCCACCGCTCAGCAGAGCTGGGCACGTGCTCGGCCAGGGATGGAGCCAGGGCCGCCCATCGGCCACCTTCCCAGCACCGGGTCACTCCTGTCCATGGCTCCGGGGCCACTGACAGGCTGGCTCCCCTTGGTCTGTGGCTCTGGGCTGGTGAGCGTGTGCACACAGATCCGCACATGTATGCACAAGACGGTCACGAAATGGAGGACAGTGTTCATGTGTGTGTGAGAACAGGCCGCCAATGGGTCATGTGCAGATCTGTGTGCAGGGTGTGTGCAGATCCACGTGCAGACCCGCGTACAGACCCAGGAACAAGCCATGTACACGCGCAAGCACACATCACGTGCAGACCCGGGTGAGCGCTAACCTGAGCGGGGTCAGGGAGCAGCACCCCAGGGTAGTGAGTAAACGGCCTCACCACGCTCAGCGGTAGTGGAAACGAGACTGAGCGTGACCATGTTAACACAGCTGACACACGCCGGGCACAGTGGCACGTGCCTGGAATCCCAGCTGCTTGGAGGCTGGGAGGGCACAAGTTCGAGCTCAGCCCAGGCAACTGGGTGAGGAAATCAAAAGGCCCGGCTTGTAGCTCAGTGGGGAGCCCTTGCCTGGCACAGCTGAGCCCTGGGGCTACCCCAGCCCCACGGCAAGGGCCGGAGGACGGGAAAACGCTGCGGAAGCGCGTGTTTTCTCTTCTCCTTCCTGACACTATCCACGTGACAGTAAACAAAGAAGAAAAGGTCTGTCTGACCCACTACTTTCTGTTGAAACCCTGCCCCTTAAGGAGCGAGTGTATTATCTGTCTCAGAGTGTCGAGAAGAGGAAGGGTGGGCAAGTGGAGAAGCCCGTGTAGCAGAGCCCTCGGAGGCCCAAGATACGTGCAATCTGGCCCTTCACAGATAGTCCGGGGACCCCCGCACCCCAATATTATCCTCAGACCGCGGGAAGAGACGGACACGCTGGGCAACAGAGCAGAACGGTCAAGGCCGTAGTCTGAACCTTTTCCGTCAAGGGAATCCAGTTAGGCTGACTTCCTTGGGAGCAACCTGCAGGGCACTGATGTGAGAAGTGGCTGTTTCCACCTGGCCCTGGCTTGCTGGCGCAGCCCGCGGGGACCAGGACCAGGACCAGGACCAGGACGGGCGGGACATGCTGGGACTGGAGCTCACTCTCTCCCCAGGGCGGCTCGGCCGCCAAGGGCACGGCTCTGAAGACTGGCTCTGACGCCGACATCGTCCTGTTCCTGAACTCGCTGAAGAGCTTCCCCTCCCAGCTAGCCGCCCGCGGCGCAGTGCTCCGGGAGATTCGCTCACAGCTGGAGGCCTGCCGGCAGCAGCAGGACTTGGAGGTGCAGTTCGAGGTCTCCAGACGGACGGCTCCCCGGGGGCTCAGCTTCTCGCTGAAGTCCAAAGAGCTCAATGAAAGCGTGGACTTCGACGTGCTGCCTGCCTACAACGTGCTGGGTGAGGCATCAACCCTGGCTGGGGAGGGAGGCTGGGGTGAGGGGCGCCGAGGAGGCACCGCCGGGCTCAGGGCCAGGCAGGGCGAACGCTGCCTGCTCTGGGTGTGGAACCCGCAGAGGAGGTGCAGATAATGCGGTGACGCGCTTGCCACCATTTCCTTCTCTTTCTCCTCCAAGGATCCACAGCCACCAGGGCTCTGGTCCTCTTACACTCAGCCAGTATCTCCACAGTCGGTCAGGATGGGGGGCAGTGATATCACAAAGATCATCAAAGGTTTTCGGCCCTCAGCGTCAAGGACCAGGCCGTACTTGGCTGCTCAGCCACTGCCGTGGATGAAAGGCCCCACACGATACGCTAGCACTCCAGGCGGCCATGTTCCAATAAAACTTTATTAACTAAACCCGGCTGTGAACTGGACGTGGCCCAGGGCCGCATCGGTGAGCTGGAGAGGTGGGCACGGAGGGGTCTTTCTGCCATGAGCGCAGTGTTCTGTATCTCAGTCGTATTCCTGTTAATGAACGCCAGGGCAAATCGCCACCTTGAGCAGCAGCTACTGTAGTGACGGCTCTAATCATGAGGACTCCATGCGTCTCCAGAAAATACCTCAGTGCTCCAAACGTGATATCTTTATCTTAGGCATCAGAAATCCAAGACTACAAGTGTGGTTCCAATAAATTCTCAGAATTAAGTTAAATTGGCCAAGAGAGTTCTGACACTCGGAGATGTCCGTGCTCGTTAAGATGTGTGAATCTCTCCCGGCCAGGCCAGAAGAAGTCTGTGCTCAGGGCCTACACAGAGCTCATCCACCTGTACCAGACCTCAGACATCACGGGGGGCGAGTTTTCTACCTGTTTTACGGAGCTCCAGCGTGACTTCGTCGTCTCCCGACCCACCAAGCTGAAGGACTTGATCCGCCTGGTGAAGCATTGGTATAGGCAGGTACGGTGTCCGGTTAGTACTGACCAACAGGAGGCCAGCATGGGGAACCTGCCGGCGATCACCCCGTGGGTCTCTGTACCCCACTTCTTCAGGTCAGGCATGCAGTGCCCCAACCTCCCCACTCCCAGGGGCAGGTGTGAGGTCAGGGTGCCCAGACGTGCCGCTCCCTGGCGCTCCGTGTGCCGAGCGGCGCTGCCCCCCAAGTCGGGCCAAGCTCCGTGGGGCTGTGTCGCCTCAGTGGGGACCCCTGTGTGCTCCTTCTGACTTGCCCACGAGGTTTTTCTGAGTCTGACATAGCACGGGGTTAGTTCTGCCTCTGTCACCCATACGGAGGCCGCTGATGTGCCCGCTCTTTCCTCAGTGTGAGAAGAAAGTGAACTCAAAGGGCTCTCTGCCCCCCAAATACGCCCTGGAGCTGCTCACCATCTACGCCTGGGAGCAGGGCAGTGGCGCCGATGATTTCAGCACCGCCCAAGGCTTCCGGACCGTCCTGGGGCTGGTCACAAAATATCATCAGCTCTGCATCTTCTGGACCGTCAACTACAGCTTCGAAGATGAGACAACGCGGTCATTCCTGCTGACCCAGATCCAGAGGCCCAGGTGCTCTGCCTGGCCCTGTCTGCTCCCTGGGCCTGACTCAAGCCTTGGGCAAAGCCAGGGCGGGGGTGTGCTAATGGGCAAAGTTGGGGAACAGAGGAGGAACACTTTCTGCCCCTGGGTCAGAGGTTGGTGCCTGGATTTTCCAGGGGTAGAGGAGGCTCCCGCCATGGCTCCTGGGCTGGTTTATTCCCAGTGTCTTCGCGAGGTCCAGCCTCGTCTTGGTTTGATTCTGACTCTTCCTAACCCATCCTGCAGGCCTGTGATCTTGGACCCGGCCGACCCCACTGGAGATGTGGGTGGTGGAAACCGCTGGTGTTGGCACCTTCTGGCTAAAGAAGCTCAGGAATGGTTTTCTTCCCTGTGCTTCCGAGACGGCCAGGGGAACCCCATCCAGCCGTGGAGTGTACCAGTAAGTGCCCTCGAAAGGCGGCCGCACCTGGAGACAGCTTCGTAGCAGCTTCAGTCAGAGAATTTCTCCTGCTGCCAACACCCGGACCAGCTCGGCGGCCACCGCCCGTTCCCCTCCCCCGGGGTGTCCCATGTCACCGGAGCCCAGGACTCACATGCGGCGTGGTGCTGTGGGGCTTCCTCTGTGCCCCGCCTCGGTGGCGCTGGTGACCCCTGGGGCTGGTTGTCCTTATTGGGGTGGGGCAGGCACTGCACCCGTCTCAGTGTCCCCTGCGCTTGGGGACATGGCTCTGTCTGTGGGCTGTGGCTCGACTCTCGTTAGTTGCTGGTTTAGTCCTCAAGGCCCCTGAAGCAGCGGCTGCACCTCCGGACAGCGGGCTCACCGCCAGGCAGGAAGAACAGAGGAGGGGGATAACCGGGCCGGGCGCGGGGATTCGGTCACCCAGCCAGTTCTTACACTTCACTCCTGAAATGAATCGCTGTGTGGCTGGAGAGGGGCTGGCACGACTGAGGATATGGTTGGGTCTGTGGACGGCAAGTACCCACTACCCGGCCCAGGATCCCCCTGCCACCAGGACACGTTCCCACCCGGTGCCTTCCGTCCCTGGCCCGGCGCCCCCAGCTCCTTTCTGTAACACAGGCTTCCTCAGCCTCGCAGTGTTAACCCTCGAGGCCAGGGGGTTCTTCCTCCAGGGGGCGCTCCTGTGCTTTGTAGGATATTTATCCCAGGCCTCTGCCTACCTGGGGCTACCCAGGTGAGACTGTAAAAATGTCTCAGTGAGAGGCTGAGGTGGCAGGGTCACAAGTTTGTCTTAAGTGAGACCCTGTCTCAAACTCTAAAATTATTTAGTTCAATGTGTAATTCCAAAAATACCCTAAGGACATTATCACCAGTCATCTAGGAAGCAAAGATGCCCCCAGATGAGAACCCCTGCTTTGGACGAACACTTCTGCCATCATGGTGGGCTTGGCCCATTTAGCAAGATCCGCACTATTGAAAACATCAGACCAGGGTCTCCGGCCATAGTCTTCTTCCTGGATGCAGCCCCAGCTTGAGGCTGAGGGGCTGGGTTCTTTCCACTCTCGGTCCACACCGCTCAGGGAGTACCATTTCTCTCTAGACCATGCAGATCCCAGGAAATTGCGGAGCTAGGTTCCCACCTGATGTCGGTGGGATGCTGTCAGGCCAGCTTCATTTCCTGGGGTGACACCAGAAGAAACACCCAGAGCTCGGCTGCCACCTGCTGCCAGAGAATAAGATTTTTCCCAACATCTTCCCTTTCCTTAAACCTACAATAGCCGGCTTAGGACCTTCCGGCCAACCTGCAGGCTTCTTTCTCAACCCCAGCTTCGAAGATCCCTGCGGGTCTCAGTGCCTTAACATCATGAGCCCCCACTTCAGCTTTATTTCCACTAGAACAAAAAAATACACCTGGCGTCTCTTCCCAGTTCCTGGCAGAGAGTCTCAAAAACCACAGCATCTTCTGGCCCACGTGTTTCCTTGTATTCACAAGGAGCCCTTTTGACCACCCATGTGAGGGATGAGAGAGAATTTCAGTCCTGCCCCAGGTCTGCAGGGAGGAGGGGAGGCTGGGACTGAACCACTTGTGGCCAGCAATGCAGTCAGTTGTGATGGGAGAGAGAGAGTGCGCCATACTCAGGACTCTGAATCTCCTCCCCTGTGTGCTGCTCACTTCTGTCTTTTCTAATAAAATGGTGATTGTTCCTGCGGCTCTGAGTTCTGTGCTTCTTTCGGATGAGTCATCAAACTTGAAGGGTCATCAAGGGACACACCAAATTTGTAGCCAAGGGCTAGTCGTGTAGGGCTCCCTCTTGTGGCCGCTGTCTGAAACAAGCGCAGACCTGACCGATCTCTTGCTCTTTGGCTCCCTCTTGTGGCCACTGTCTCAAACAAGCGCAGACCTGACTGATCTCTTGCTCTTTGGCTCCCTCTTGTGGCCACTGTCTCAAACAAGCGCAGACCTGACCGATCTCTTGCTCTTTGGCTCCCCCTTGTGGCTAATGTCTGAGGCGAGCGCAGACCTGACGGAGCTCTTGCTCTTAATTAAATCTGTGGGATCTGCGTGATTTGAGGGAGCTGGAGTCCAGACACTCACAGAACAGGTGGCTGGTGTCAGAGGGCTGGTGCTGGAATGCACCACTGCTGTTGTCCGAGACAAAGGCAAAAGAATGTGATACCACTGAGGGTGAAAAGTGAAAGACTGAGCTAGGTGTGACGGTGCACACCTGTAATCCCAGCACTCTGGAAGGCTGAGGCAGGAGGATCTCCATGAGTTCTAGGTCAGTCTGGGATACACAGTGAGTTTAAGGTCAGCCTGAACTACATCGCAAAGCTTTGTCTCAAAAAGCCAACTAAACAACAACAAAAACATAGAAGTCACACAAACACTTTCTCAGAAAAATTGACAACTAATGGCAACAAATAAGAGCTAATTGAACCCAGCCTCTCTTGTATTTCAGGATAAATAAGTTGCCATGCCTGATAAGAAATAGAATTCTATGTAATAAGTGCTGAGAGGATGACAAAATTAGAAATAAGTTCAGGTGAAATAAATGATGTGGGCAGAGACTGTCTGTGGATGGAGCCGTTAGGCAGAAGCGATGGGGTCGCTGTGATGAATTAGCAAATCTCCAGGTAAATCACAAAATCAATGAGAGAGAAATTCCTGGGGTTCAGGATTTGCAACTCTGAAAAAGAGTGTATTCAGCACGCACAAGGACTTAAGAAAGCGAAGAAAAAACACAGAGCCGGACAGGTGGACGTGCCTTCATAGCCACACAAAGGAAGTGAGCTGGGAACCCAGTGAGCAGCCAATTAAGGAAACGTAAAGGTCAGCATCCAAGGCCCTCGCTGCACACATGGTTACCCTGGCAACCAGGTCCCGAGGCTGACAAAGGAGCCGGTGGAGATGACAGGTGGCGTGGGGTGAGTGGCCAGTGGCCCGTCGGACTCAGGAAAGAACCTGAGCAGCATTACTGAATTTCTGAAGAATAATGACATTATCTGGGAACACAATACAGGGATCAGAAATAAATGCAGAAACATTAAGGACTTTTCTCAATAAAAATAAAATCATGAAGATTAAGTAATGATAAAAATCCCAACTCGGAGTTCAGTAAAGAAAAAGGATAAAGTAACCCTAAAGAAAGCATAAACAAGGAAATTTTTTAAATAAATTTTATTTTATCTCATGCCCCCTCCTCCCCCCTCCCCTGCCTATGTACAGATTGTTTTTTCCATTTTCCTTCCATTTTAATTTTTTTTCTTGCCACTAAAGGAAATTTTAAAACGTAAAAAATAATGAATTACATAATAGAAAAATAGTACGTCTAATGAATAAATGCAAGTCTTCACTTGATCTTAGCCAAAAGGCCGAGAAGCAATAATAAATGCAAATCTTATCACACACAAAAAAAAGACAACAGCTTATGTCAAGGAAAAAAGATAAAACACAAAAATACAAAATGAGAAGTAAGGAGAATAACTAATGAAGCAGAAGTAAAATTTAATATCGTAAGATATCGTAACATCTCTACACAAGTTAATTTGAAAACCGAGATAAAAATGGATGATTCCCTAAGAAAATAATAATCTGTCCCATTAGACAAGTTTGTCAGACTCATCTCCAGTGGAGAACATTATCCACCGTCTCCCCCAGATGGTCTCTCAGGAGAATACTACCAAAACCTCAAAGGCCAAATTGGTCCAAGTCACAAATATTCCACCTGTTGTTTTAGGGAACTAGAAATGAAGACAAACTTCCTAATTCATTTTCCAAAGTATCACATTGCTACCTAAACCCATCGGAGGCAATGCAAAGAAAGTGATGGGAAATTTCTACATAAAATCTCAGCACAGACTCAGACTCCACCGGAAAAAGTGACACACCACAGTCAAGTGGAACTTACTTCAGGAACGCAAAATGTGTTCAGTGCTAGGAAACATGTTCATAAAATCCACCTTACTACATTAAAACAAAAAATCATCATAGAGACTGTAGATGTCAATGACACTTTTAACAGAATCCAACACCCATTCCTGATTATTATTAAGAAAAAGCAAAGTGTGATGGTCCATGCCTGTAATCTCGGCACCCTGGGAGGCTGAGGCAGAAGGATCTCACGTTTGAGCCGAGCCTGGACAATTTAGTGACTAAGGAACACAATATCCCAAGAAAGAAACAGAAGATGGGGCCTAGCTCAGTGTGAAGGCCCTAGCTTCAGTTCTGGTGGGCTTCCAGGAGAGAGAATTTGCCTCTGAAGTTTTTAGGAACATCCTCTCTCCATTCCCCACCCTCCTCCTTAACATCCTCATACTAGGGAGCCATCTCCAGACACCCGGAAAGTCGCTTCCAAGATTAGTCCTGAGAATCTCGCCGCCAGCCTTAGGTCAGGGCTGGAACCCGGCCCCAGGAGCACCTCCATCCAGCTGCAGATGAGGATCCAACCGCGCTGTGCCTGGTTCTCAACCGGCAGAAACGGGGAGATCAGAAACACCGCTGTCTCGAGCTGGGGACAAGTGGTGACACAGCAGGAAATAACTAATACATGAGCCTAAAACAGAGCAAGGGTAACATGCTAGGAGACTCCGACCAGGCCCTAGACCTGATGTTGGGCATTTAGCTGTGTGAGCTTCATTTCTCTAACTGTAAAATGACTGGCTAGAACAAAAGACCTGTAAGAGCCTACTACTCCGTTTAAAATACTGATTAGTGGGTTTTCCCCATTTCCTCTTTTTTTCTCTCTTGCTCAACTCCACGCACATTTTTTTTTTTTTTTTTGAGACAGGGTCTCGCTTGTAGTTCAGGCTGGCCCTGAGCTCAGCCTCCAACTCACACCACAGCAATCCTCCTGCCTCTGCCTCCTGATTGCTGGGATTACAGGCGTGAGCCACCACGCCCGGCACTGTGGTGTGTGGTACTGGTTGCTGCTGGGGTGAGTCTCCACATCCAGTACGGGGTGTGGTTACCGGGGATCGAACCCGGGCCCTTGCGCTGCAAGACAGGCGCTGGAACCACTGAGCTAAACCCCCGGCCCTCCTCGCACATTCTTGAGGCTATTTTTAGCATCTCAGGAGAGACAGCAGGGCTCCGGGCGGCGGGAGAGCGGGCCTGGCTTTCAAGGTGCGCTGAACGAAGCCCAGGGTGGGAAGTCCCGGCATCCCAAGATGGTGGCACCCAGGGTCTGAGAAGCCCCGGGAGGGCTCACAGCGAGACTCTAGGAGGATGTGCTCCTGAGCAGGGGTCTCAGTCTGGGCAAGCAGGCCCATGCACCAGCGACAGAAACCACCAAGAGCCACCGGAAGGCCAGTAGCCAAGGGCTCCCCCTTGTGGCCACTGGTAGCCACGTGGACAAACCGTAAACATTTCAGTGGTCCCCACATTCAAAGATGAGCTATGGAGGGACCCAGCCCCTCCACAGCACTGCAGGGGACCCCTGAGAATAACCATGGCGGAACTTCTCACCCCAAGAAGATGGGACCTCAGAACAGCACCAGACTGGTGCACAGAACGCACAGCCTGCTTCTCACACATCTCCGTCCCCGGGCACCCCCATCCGTCACTCCGGCGGGCGCGCGGGCACACAACTCTCCCTGACAGTGCCCCTCACACGCGGAGACCTCGGGCAGGTCCGAGGAATGACGAACCACTCGATCCAGCGTCCACTGCACAGGGAGGTAAACTGAGGCTTAGAGAGGCGAAGCGTTTGACCAAAGTCCAGGTCAGCCAGCAGGAAAGTGTCTGGGCTGAGACTTGAACCCACACTCCCCACTGCAGCCCCAGAGGCGCGATGCGCTTCATCTGCCTCCACGCAGCTCCTCTGACTCGGAGCATTTTGCAGGCCCGGATTAAGGACTCGCTGTGAGCTGAAGCCCACTCTGTGGACGTTTCCCTGTTCTCTGTCGAACAGCGGTGATATTCGGAAGGTTTTCTCTTGACCGCGGGGTGTTTGCCGTTGCTGGAAATGCATATTAACCCAGCTCTCCGCTGATTCACAAGGAGAGGGAAAGAGAAAGCTCTTGGTGCCCAGGTGTGGTTTTCAGCTTGGTCGCAGCCGCAGGCTCAGGGCAGGTTCACGCCGCCGCTGTGCACAGGCCCAGCCGTCTGCTCAGTGCTCGCCTCTGCCCTTTGCAGCTGGCTCTTGCTACCACCTGTGGCCTTAGAGAGAAAGATATTAGCCTGAGTTGGAAACAGGAAGGTACCAGAAAATCAGTATGTAGGTGGAGGAAGGGTTTGTTGTATCTCACAGTTTGTGAAGTCTCTAGTCAGGTGGCTCTGAAGCAGGGCCGGCAGCAGAGGGGCAGCACAGAGGAGAAACCACCCACGACCGGGCAGGCAGGAGGGGCCAAGTGAGCCCCCTTTCCCTGCCATTCCATTCTGTAAAACTTTCAGCACACAACAATGTACCACACCAACCCGTGGACTCATCCAGTGCCACGCACCCTTAACCCTAACCCCGCATACCCACGATCTGCTCACCCGCCCAAAGCCCTACCTGGGGGGTGTGTAAGGCTTTGGGGGAACATCTACATCCAAGCTTTAACACCTGTCCACGCAGAGTCCCTCAAGAACAAATAGAACTATGTTGCTCATAGATTAGAAGACGATATTAATCAGGTGAGACTTCCACCCCAAAATACAGACAGACCCATGTAACCTGGAACAAAATCCCAGTGGTGAGGCTGGGGAGTTAGCTCAGTGGTTCTGGCGCCTGTCTTGCAAGCGCAAGGACCCAGGTTTGATTCCCGGTTAACCACATACAATACTGGATGTGGAGACTCATGCCCAGCAGCAACCAGTACCACATACCACAGTGGTGAGCATGGTGGCTCACGCCTGTAATCCCAGCACTCAGGAGGCAGAGGCAGGAAGATTGCTGTGATGTGAGTTGGAGGCTGAGCTCAGGGCCAACCTGAACTATAAAGTGAGACCCTGTCTCAAAAAAAAAAAAAAAAAAAAAAAAAAAAAAAAAAAAAAAAAAAAAAAATACCTAAAAAAAAAAAATCCCAACAGTATTTTTTTTGTTGTTTGTGTTTGCAGAAATGAAAAAAGTCATCCTAAAATTCCTATGGAACTTCAAAAGTTCAAAAATAGCCAAGATAATCTTTAAGAAAACAAAAGGACAGGAGCCGGGGAGTTAGCTCAGTGGTTCCAGCGCCTGTCTTGCAAGCGCAAGGGCCCGGGTTCGATTCCCCGGTGACCACATAACAATACTGGGTGTGGAGACCCACACCCAGCAGCAACAAGTACCACATACCACAGTGCCGGGCGTGGTGGCTCACGCCCGGCACTGTGGTATGCTGTGCCCTGCTCACGCCTGTAATCCCAGCACTCGGGAGGCAGAGGCAGGAGGATTGTGATGTGAGTTTGAGGCTGAGCTCAAGGCCAGCCTGAACCACAAAGCGAGACCCTGTCTCAAAAAAAAACCTAAAAAAAAAGAAAACAAAAGGACAGGGAAGAAGAATTAGATGGAGGACTCACTATTTCCTAACTTGGGGCTGGGCTGGGAATGGGCTCAGTGGTAGAGCCCTTGCCCAGCATCACAAGGCCCTCATTTCCATCCCCAATAGCGCCTTTCACAGTACCCACCTAAGCATTCACTGATGGGGGATGGGCAAACAAAATGTGGCATACGTATGCAACGGCATATGACTTAACCATAGAAAGAATGGGGTTGTAGATTGGGTGTGGTGCCACCATTACCAAGAAGCTGAGGCAGGAGGATCTCAAGTTCAAGGCCAGCCTGGGTAAATTACGGAGGCACTGTCTAAACTAAAAAATTTTGAAAAGACTCGACATGTAACTCAAGGGTAGAGCTCTAGCTTTGCATGTGTGAAGGCCCTGAGTTCCATCCCCAGGTCTAGAAAAAAAAAAATTCAAGTTATAAAGAAAAAATATCACTTAACTGAATCCACAGGAAATGTTATAAGTGGGAGTGAAGTGATCTTGAACATAAGCTTACTTTATATGACATTTAAAATATTTTACATTATGTTCCAATGCACATATTTTACATTGTGTTCCAACTCATTACCAATTCTTCACTTTTTCCCCAAGAAAATGGCATCCCTGGTTCAGCAGCCCACAGGCTGGGCCCACACGGGCACTCTCCTTCGGAAGGTGCTGGAATGCAGACCCCAGTGGCGGGGTTGGCTCCAGGCAGGGCGGAAGGGAGGAGGGAGGCAAGGTGGGCGGACGGCCCCAACACCAGCCGGGCTCACAGCGCTGAGGGGGCTGCTTCCCTGCAGGATGTGCCACTGGACTCTGCCCAGCTCCCTCGTGGCCGCTGTGGCCCTGGCTGGACACCAGGAGGGGACCCTGCCATGGGGCTCGGGACAGATTGAGTTCTCCTGTTTAGAGGAGCTGTGTCCATCCACTAGCGGAGGGGGACAAAAACAGCCCGGGTTTGGGCCAAGGATTTAGCTCAGTGGTTCCAGCGCCTGCCTTGCAAGTACAAGGGCCCAGGTTCGACTCCAGGTAACCACATACAACAATGTTGGGCGGAGACTCACCCCACCAGCAATCAGAACCACATACCACAGTGCCGGGTATGGCAGCTCACGCCTGTAATCCCAGCACTCGGGAGGCAGAGGCAGGAGGATTGCTGTGAGTTCGAGGCTGGCCTGAGTAACATAGCAAGTTCAGAGTCAGATTGAACTACGAAGCCAGACCCTGTCTCAAAAAACAAAACAAAAAAACTAGTCCGAGTTCTTGTGTGTGGCAGGAAGGAACGGCCAAACGCACACTCCCGGGGTAGTGACGGTTACTGAAGGGCATGGAAGGGCAGCGGGAGTGGGGGGACAGAAGAAGGGAACAGAGGGTGAAGGGGTAAAGGGACCCAATAACTCGGGCGTCCCAGGGGCTCCCGACCCCCGTCCCCTCTCTCTCACACGTCTGTGAGGCCTCCTAAACTCAAGCCTGGTAATCATTAAGTTGGTGTTTATGAGAAGAAATGGCTGCCGCAGCTTCCAGGTCGCAGAAGCAGGGATAGCTGTTAGGGAGGAAGGAAGGTAGGTAGCGGCTCGATTTCTTTGTTTCTGTGTATGTCTCTGACACGCTGCGGCAAACACTGTATCTCTCCTGTGACAGTTATATAGCAAGGAGGAGGGTCAAGCCTCAGACCCACAAGTCAGCGGCGCAGAGCTGGGCCAGGTCGTGCACAGCGTGGAGGGCCCGGCCTGCAGCGGGCACCGTCACCTCCTGGCTTCCGATTACCTGTGGAACATGCCCCACATGAGCCCAGGGCCCAGCACCCCCACCCCTCCGCAGGAGCTGCCCTGGGAGGAAGTTGTGTTGTAACCCGGAAGTAAAAACACCTGTCTCCTCCCAGGTCATGGCCAGCGTCCAATACTCCAAGGTCACGACCCAGGCCTTGACCGGGCAGCATTTCCAGGTTCACATCCGGGGACAGGGACGCCCAGGTGAGAGGCTCTGGGATCGACACTCTGCAGCCCCACAGGGGGTGGAGAGAGACTCAGGCAGCAGAGCGAAGCCGCCACAGTGAACTCAAGGCCCCTCCCACTATGTCCAGAAGCACCCCCAAAACCCGCTGTCCTGTGGGGAACCTTCATTCCCTGCTGGCCAATAAGGAAGCCGAGGCCCAGGGAAGGTTCAGGAAGAAGGAGGCCTGGCAGCATTGCATCCTGGGCCTCTCAGCCTCTGGAAGTTCAAGTCCAGCTTGGGCAACTTAGTGAGATCCTGTCTCAAAAACAGAAAATTAAAAGGGCTGGGGATGTAACTCAGTGCAGAAGCAGAGGGTGCAATCTCCAGTACTGGAAAGAAGAGGAGGCAGAGAGCGAGAGGGAGGAGATGACAGAAGGCCCCTCCACAGAATGATGAGACATCTCCAAAGTATCCCCAGCTGAGCCTGGAGCTTGACTGAACCTACGTATCCCAGTCAGGTGCCCCATAAAAATACAGTACTCTCACCCAGGCTCAGTTAAGACCACTGTAAGAGAGCCCTGAAGACCGGGGAGGGGAGGAGGCTCTATACAGAGACTTTTACGCTCCCTGCAGGAAGCTGGGAGAGCTGGTACCAGCGAGGACCTGTTTTTACTTCCGGGTTACAACACAACTTCCACTTCCCCTTCCTTCTGTGGGGCCTCCTTTGCAAGGACACAATCCACACGGGAGAGCTTCACCCCCATGACATCAGCACAGCCCAGCCCGTGGGGTTTGAGACTTCCAGAGGCACAAGCATCCAGGCCATCGACACCCAGAGCCCAGCAGACTCATGGGGACCATGGGGCACCCTGTCCCGCCCACTAACTCAGCCTCTGGGCGTTGTCAAAAGCCAGATCTGGTCCAACCAGAATCCTGACCCCAAGGTACCCCTGAGGAAAGCAGCATTCTCTGAGGCAGCTCCAGTGAGCGCGATCTGAGGAGAGGCGCGTCCACCTCGCTCCTGTGAATGGAAGGACCTCGTCACAACACCCCAACCAGTATTTGCTGCTTGTGTTCCTAACAGAAGCAAGCCCTACACTTCAGTGCGAGGCTGACTAGAGTAAAGATGTCACCTGCCCACCCACAGTGCTCAGACTCCTTTGCCTGGGGCTGGGCCAGCTGCCTCCTCTGTCTCCTGACGCCCTTCCCCATACCCAGGCGCCGCCACACCACATGGCTCCACCAGCCCCGACCCAGCTGGCAGGCCTGCACAGTACTTGCACGTCACCCCCTAGTGGAGCCCCGGAGAGCTGGAACACTGGGGGGGCGGGGGGGGGAGCAGTTGCGCTTCCTCCCTTGCTGCACACGTGTGCACACACACAGGCATTCACACACGCACACTCATATAGCCACACATACACATATGCACACACACGCATACTCACGCCATACACACGCCTACACACACGCACACACATGCACACCCATAACCACACATATACACACACCCACATGCACACGTGCACACTCACATATACACATGTGGGCACACACATGTACACACACACACACACACACGCAGTGGCCCCGGAGGCCCCCAGCTCTCCGTGCAGGAGCGCAGTCCACCCACCAGCAGTGGATGTAGGTTGTCCTGGGTTCCCCCTGCAATGGCCGGGTCGTCTGCTCCGAGGCAGCATCTCTCTGCCTCTCAGGCGGCTGTGAAGACGGCAGGCACAGAGGACTGGCACAGTCGGGCCCTTTGGGAATTGGGCATTGTGGAAAGGTCTCAGCTTCCATGAAATCAACCCTCATACCCCATGTACCGCTAGTGTCTTTCTTAATTTACACATCAGAAAACAAGCACAGAGAAGCAAAGTCTCTTGTCCAAGGTCACACAGCAGCAAAGGGGTGGAGCCAGGATGCCAACCCAGGGCCCACATGGGCACCCTTTCCTGACCATGGCAGGGCTGCTGACACTGGGCTACAGTTAGTGACAAGTGAGAGCTATACAGAGGGCACTGGGACAAGGGGGCACTGACCACAAGGGACTACCCACGGTGAGTCCACAGCTAGACCAGCTCTTGGGAGCTGGAGCCTGGGAGAGGAGGCGCCACAGGCCGTGACCTGGAAGACGGTCCTGTTGTCAGCTCCTTCCCTGCGGCCGTGAGGTGAGCGGCTTTCCTTCTCCAGGCCCTTCCGCCATGACGGTTCAGCCAGTTGACTGTGACTGACCCTCTGAGACTGTGAGTCAAATGATGGCCCCTCCTTTGAGTCTGGGGTGTCAGATATTTGTCCCAGGAATGGTTGCTGACACAGGAGCTTGCCTGAGTATCCAGGGGCCCCTGGAGCATCCCAGAGGTGCTCAGAGGAGGGAAGCAGAGGTCATGAAGATGGCGAAGGGGTGGGAGCCTCTCTACCCAGAAAATGTGGGGAAACAGTGCTTACACCGAAAATTTCTGACTTCCAGGATGGTGGAGAATAAACCTGAGTCACAAAATCTGAAGCCACTCAGTCCAGCAGCAAGAAGATAAGAGCACCCGGGGTTTTTGGCCTCAGCTGCCCTGGCTGTAAGATAAGAAGGCATCGCCACCTCCCCTGCCCATAAGGGACATAGCAAGAGGCTAAGGTGCCAGGCTTGGGCAGGGTCTGTGTTTGAGTCTTCCTGGCGTGTCCTGGACCCCTCCCTAGGGGCTGTCTTGGGGATCCAGGGTGAGCACCATCCCTTTGGCGAATCTCCTGTGTGTCTTCCCTGGTCCTCCACAGACTCAGCTTCTCTGCAGGCAGCAGGTGGTCACCAGGTGCTGGCCGCTTGGCCAGAGCCCAGGCTGGAGGCCAGGGCAAGAGTAGTTGTCACACTGTGGAGGGCAGAGGTGCCCACGACCAGTGTCACCCACTTAGTCCAGCGAAGCCCCCAGATGTCCTGGTAGCCACGGAGCACAGGACACTAGTCAGGATGGCCAGGTCTGCCGAGATGAGCCGACCCCGTATGCTCAGCTTTGGGGGCTCATGTGTGTGCCCCCCTCGAGTGCCAACACGCCCTGGCAGCCACTCTTCTTTCTCTTGTTTGCCCCATCCACAAGGATGGACCTTAATTTCTCTAGGCCAGTCCTGGCATCCTGTGATCCCAGCAAAGAAGTAGCCTCCAGGTGACCGCTACACCGAGTTCTGGACATTTAAACAAAGCAAAGTCTGCTGAGAGATTCTGGGAAGCTGTCTTCCTATTGAGAAAGAGATGGGCCAAGAAGAGAACTTCTAATCTTCCTTCCTGCCTGCTCTGCGCACTGTTGCCTGCCAAGGTGATTCCTGGAGTTTCGGCAGCCGTCTTGTGACCGTGAGAGGACAGTGTCAGAAATGGACATCTCAACACGTGAAGAGTGGGAAAGAAGAAACCCGACAACTGGGTGGCTTTCAGCTGTCGACTTGGCTCAGCGAAGGTCTCCAGATGTGTGACCAGCACCAGTGGAGATGTCGCTTGAAGGTACTGTCAGGTGTGAACCAGCAGACTTCGCATCCAGCGTTGCCCTCCGTGGTGGGGGTGGGCCTTGTCTGATCAGTTGAAGGCTTTAAGGATAAAGATGGAAGTCCTTGGAGGGAGAAGGAATTCCACCTCCAGATGGCCGTCAGACTCAGGCTGCAATGTCAGCTCTTCCCTCGGCCACCTTGGACTTGTCAGGCTGCCCTAGATTACTAGATTACTAGACAGGAGGAAAAGAAGGACGGAACACTTGTTTTCTCACCTCCACTGCAGCCTGAGAAGCCACCCCTATGCCAGAGCTGTGTGGCAGCACCCTCTGTGATTTCCCATGAGCCCACAGGCCGGCTGGCACCTCTGCCCACCCTGTCCAGGTTCGCACATGCACCTGCCCAGCAGAGCTGGGCTGATATACATAGCTGAGGGTGGTCTATATGCCACACATGACGCTGGGGTTTATTTTTTTGTTTTGCTATCTGTGGAGGACATTATTGGGGCACTTGGAAAACCCTGACTACGGACTGTAGATTACATAATAGCCTGGTATCGATTTCCTGATTGCGATTACTGTGCGGTGGCTGAATAAACAAAAGCCCTCGTGTTAAGAAATGTACGGAAGTATTTAGGGGAAAGCGGATAGCTTGTGTGCAATTTAATCTCAAATGTTTCAGAAAAAATGTTGGAAGTACCCAAGAGGAGGGTGAAGAAGAATTCACTGTACTCTTTACAATTTCATTACAAACCCCAAATTAACTTAAAACATGAACGAGAAGCAGAGGAAGCCAGATGAGGTGGTACACACCTATAACCCCAGCACTTGGGAGGCTGAGGCAGGAGGCTCGCCGAGAGTTTGAAGATTGTCTCAAAGGACAAAAGGACGGACGGAAGGGAGATGGAGGGAGGCAGGACTCACGCCTGGTTTGCCATTTCATGTGTTGGGGCTTCTATGGGAGATAGGGGACACAGAGTTGAGCCAGGCATGAGCAAGCTTTCCACACACCGAGAGGCCTCCCTGGCACAGAGGACGTGGGAGCCAGCCCCCGGTAGGCACAGAGAGTTTGGCAACAAGCACTTATGTCTTCTTTGTCTTGGTTCCCGCCTGTGTAAAATGAGGACGATAACATCACACAACCCACAGGGTAGATGCAAAGATGAACTCGGTCAAGGTTTATGCCCAGCCCAGCAAAGACACCCAGTGACAGCCTCCTGCCCTCATCACTGCCAAGACCAAGAGGATTTCTTAAAGACCTTCACCTTTAAGAGCCAGGTGTGTGACACATTTCTGCAACCCTGGCTGCTCAGGAGGCTGAGGCAGGAAGATCACAAACTCAAGCTCAACTTGGACAACTGAGTAAGACCTTATCTCAAAATATAAAGCAAAAATAGACTTAGGGATGTGAAGGCTAGGCATTCAGTCCTTGGTACAATGGGAGATTGTAGTGTTAATTATGCTCAAAGATGGCTGTAAGCAGGGCGGGCTGTAAAGAGTTCCCCCCACAATTGTCTTATCTATAGAAGTGAGTCCGGCTGAAGCTGGCAGACAGGGGACAGAGTAACTCACACCCAAATTCCGTTCCCACAACTAAAATACTCTTACTAGAAGAATAACGTCCTAATTGTAACCATATAGCTTGTCTATTGTTTCTGATTTGAAAATGTTTTGTCTTGTCTTTTACAAGCTTTATACATACATTAATTTCCATAAATGCCGTACGACTGTGTATCTTCTCATGTATTTCCACACTTCCACGTCACTTACCTTTATCCTCAATTGGTTACCAATAAAAATCAGTGGCTTGGACTGGCCAACACCAGCACCCCGCTTTCGCTTGGTTCTGCCTCTTGGCCTGCCCCCCTCGGGCCTGTGTTGTACACTGAGTAGGAGACCGGAACCTACAGGAGAGGTTTCCCATAACGTTTCAGGGGTCCTCAGTAAGTACTAAATAAATAAAGAGAAATTGTGCCTGGTGTGGTGGTGCACACCTGTGGATCTCAGCTACTTGATTCTGAGGTAGCAGCGTCATAAATCTGAGCCCAATCTGGGCAATTTAGTGGGACCTTGCCTTAAAATAAAATGAAAATAGCTCTGGATGTGGTTCAGCAGTAGGTAGAATCCTTGCCTATCATAAATGCAGCCCCGGATTCAGTGAGAACCTTGTGCTAAGCGAAGGGGGACAAATACTGCATGATTCCTTCTGTATGAGGAAACACAGCAGCCAAATTCACAGAGACAGAAAATAGGGTAGAGGTTTCCAGGGCTAGGGAAGGGGGCTGAGGGGAGGTTGTTTCGGTATTGCAAGATGGAAAAGTTCTGGAGGCCAGCTTCACGACAATGTGAGTGCACTTAACGCTACTGAACTGTAATTTAGTAGTGATCAACCTGGGAAAATTTAGGCGTTTCTGCCACAGTTAAAAAAAAATGTTTCCCTCTGGCATGACAAGAGACCAAAAACTGGCCACCAGGGGGCGCTCTGCACACATGCCCATTTTTGTTCACACTGCACCGCCCCCCACCTTGCAATTTTTACAGGGACAAAACAAGGGGTCCAAGGGGAAATGGGGCTCCTCTCCTTACCCTCCTTCCCTTCTCCAGGTGGACCAGGTCTGTAGGCCCTGACCAACCAGCCCTGTTCACGGGTCCTTCCCCCGCATTATGGAGATGCAGGGTCTAGGGTGGGGGCCCCACTAGTCGGGCTACCACAGGCTGGGGAAGAAGGGAGGAACACCGAGAGGTGCCCACCCCACATCCCGGAGGAGGGAGACGGGTGCAGGAAGATGCTCACAGTCCCGACACAGACTGGTTCCGCCCCTCGCACACAGGGCAAGACCAAAACACGCTGCTGCCTGGACCCCAGCAAGTCCCTAGTTTTCAGCGCAGGCTCTGTTCGCTCCCCAAAGACACCCAAATCCTCTGCTTCCTGTTTTCCACTTAAACTCACTCTCAGCTACGGAAGGAAAGGTCACAGCAGGGCCACGCACAGAGCACGCAGGCTCCAGAGCCAGAGGGAGGCCTGGGCGCACGGCTCTGCCGGGCGGAGACCCCGCGGAGGCTGGGTCCTGAGCGCGTCTTCCGTGTCCCCGGACTGGCTCTGCGCACCCTTCCGGATGCTAGCCTGGGCCAGGGCTGGGGACAGAGTAGATGTTCAGTGAAGTCTGGGCCTGTAAGGCGCCCCCCCATAACCCCATGACTGGGATGAAATCCAAGCGCCCCACCCTCAGGGCTCACAAGGCCACAGCTCTGCCCTCCACCTGCCCCAAGGCCCATGGTGGCTCTCTGAAGGGCTCGCAAAGGCGTGGACTTCTCTTGTGGACGCCTCTGTGGCCAAATTCTTTGGCTTTTTTCTTAGTTCCTTCCTCCTAGGGTCCCTCCAGAGCAGGACTCTGCACTCCTGGGTGCTCCTCAACCCAGGTGAGAGGCTGTTAAGAGCCACTTGTGCTAGGCCCTCAGCTAGAAGTCATTCCTTAGTCAGTCAACAAACTCAGAGGCAGAATGATGCCTTGGGAGGTGCAAAGGGATGGCTGCCACTTCCCCGCCGTTGGGACTTGGGCAAGCCACTCAAGTTCTCCTTACTCCTCCGAGTTCGCCTTGTATTTGCTGTGTGTGAAATGAGGGCAGTGCTACCTACCTTGTGTGGGGGAGGGGGACGCACATACCGAGCATTATATAACTGCCCAGTACACAGACAATCAGGAAATGGCATCCACTATGTAATGAGCACCAGCCACCCGGGATGGTGAGGGCAGTACAGTCCCTGACTCACAGATATCACTCTAATGCGGACAGGTTGAAGTAGTTGCTTGTGATACAGGATATCGTCCCACAATGTGGACAAAGGAACACAGAGGGGAGGGGAGGACTCAGGGAAGGCTTCCTGGAGGAGGTGGCATTTATCATGAGGCAGGAAGTCCAGAGTTTGGGAGGCTCTTCCCCCACACACACCCCTCAGAGCATCTCCTGTAATGTAGATTTCTAGGCATTCGCTCTAAGCCCTCAGCATCACAGTGTCCTCTGAGAAGTTGCTAAGGCCAGAGCCCTTCTAATCAGAAAAACGCAGACACTCAAGTTTGCGTGTATCGGGGGAGGTCTCCGTACACCCCAGAACCGATCGGCGCACCCTAGGTTAACTTTCCAACAGAAGCTCAGGTCCTGCAGACACGTCCACTCTCAGACAAGGCCCAGCGAGCGGCTGTGGGAAGTCCACCCCGCTGAGGACAGAGGGATGTGGCGGGGGGACCCTCCAGCTGGCCCTAGGGCTCTGGGAAAGCACCCTCTGCCTGTCCCTGACCCTGTGTAGCTGGTCTCTAGGAGGCTGCAGCGTGGACGCCCTGGGCAGGCCCCACACAGCTGCTGACCCCTCTGGACACTGTGGTCCCTCCCAGCCAGACCGCGGCCCGTTGCGCCCTTGCGTCTAATCACTGCCCAACCAGCAGAGCGCTGCGAACCGTGAGGCTCTGTCCTTCCAGGTCCCCCCCGGAAGGCGGGGCCGCAGCCCCCTCTCGACCGGGTGCAGGGCACCGGCCTGCTGCTGTGGGACCCTGGCTCTGTCGTGCCGCTCTAGGCTTCAGTCTCCCCATCCATGCACTTGGATCCTGTGCTGGGCTCCAAGATGAGCCTCCTTGGGCCCTTCCAGTAAGGAGGAGACACGGAGGCTCCCGACGCTTCCAGAGCTTTCTCGGGTGTCTCTAGACCAAGGCAATTCGTTCAAGCATTTATGGAGTGCTTCCGGCGTGCCAGGCCTGGGACGGGGCGACTAGAGCACCACCAAGGCTGGGATTCAAGCAGGTGACCGCCGAGCACTGGCCGCCTCGCACCGTGCGGGGGACGGGGCTTCGCGGTGTCCTGCGAGGACCCAGCCGGGGCCTGGGGCGCCGAGCCTCGGTGTCACGGTGTCACGGCGCATCTGTCTCCTCCCCTTCCTCCCGCCCCACCCGCGGGATCCCGGCGTCCGCGGCCCTGCGCGCGCCCTCCCGTCGGTGGCGGGGCTGAGTCGCGGCGCGGCGGGGACAGCAGGGCGCGGAGGCGGGACCGCGGCTCCCCCCGCCCGGAGCCCGGCGGCGGCGGCGCGCGCGATCGCGACCGGAGACGGAGCCGGCGCGGGAGAGGCGGTAGGCTCGGCGGGGCGCGGGGGAACCCCAACCCGAGCCGCGGGTCCCGCTGGTGGGCTGGGGGGCCGCCACCCTCAGGCGGGGGCCCCGCGTTGTCCAGCTTCGACCCTCAGCGACGCGACCCCCGAGGGCGCCGGGCCGCGCCCGCACCCCGCACCCCGCGCGCCCCAATCTCGCATCCACGCAGAGCGCGAGCCCGGGGGGCGGAAGCCGGGGCTGGGGAGGGGGCGCCGCGGGCAGAAGCTCTGCATCCCGCCCGCAGCCGCGGATCCCGCCGCAGGGGACACGGCAGGGCCCCCCACGAGTCCCCATTGTTCTCACCCGCCCCAGGTTCTCCCGGGAAGGGGGAGGGGGCCCGCTCGCCTCTTAAAGGGCCCTCTCCGCTCCGTCTCCGCAGGTCGCGAGCGCGAGTGGGGTGGGGCGTGCCGCGGCCCCCGCCCCCCTCGGCCCCGTGGTCCCCAGCCTCCCGCGCGCCGAGCACCTTCCTCGCTCTTTCTGCGACCACCCGGGTCTCCCAGGACACCGTGGAGAGCGGAGAGGGACCAGGCGGGCGGCCCCGGAGCCGAGCCGTCGGGAGGGGCGGGCCCGAGGCCCGGAGAGCCGCCGTCCCACCGAGGCCGCGCGGTCCGACGCAGCAGGAGCGCAGGGGCTGCCGAGCCCGCAGAGGGCAGGGCCGGGCCTGCTGGGTGACAGACGCTGCGTGCGGCGACAGACAACAGAGGACCCGAGGCCCGCAGGGAGGAGGCCGGACCCAGAACACAGGCAGCGGCCTCATCTGAGCCAGGCGACCCAGGAACCCAGCGCTGCTTTCCCACCCTAGGAACAGCGCTCCGCTGCGCCTGCTGTGCCCAGCTCGCCCGGAGGGGTCCGCGGAGCCCGGTTACCACTCCCTGTCCCCTGCGCCCAGGCCGCTAGGCCTTGGAGAGGAGCCCGCTGGAAAGGAGGCCGCCAGCCTCCTCCTGGGGAGAGAGGAAGTTTCCTGCCGTCCGCAGGCCCCGGAGGACCTGGGCCAGCCAACGTGGGGACCTGGCCCCTGAGCCCGCAGCGGCCATGTCAAGACCAGGCCAGGGCGTGATGGTCCCGGTGAACGGGCTGGGCTTCCCGCCACAGAATGTGGCCCGGGTCGTGGTGTGGGAGTGGCTGAATGAGCACAGTCGCTGGCGGCCCTACACGGCCACCGTGTGTCACCACATCGAGAATGTGCTCAAGGAGGACGCCCGGGGCTCCGTGGTTCTGGGGCAGGTGGACGCCCAGCTGGTACCCTACATCATTGACCTGCAGTCCATGCACCAGTTCCGCCAGGACACAGGTAAGTGGT
The DNA here is from genome assembly GCA_004026965.1 of Petromus typicus. Lineage (NCBI taxonomy): Eukaryota > Metazoa > Chordata > Mammalia > Rodentia > Petromuridae > Petromus > Petromus typicus. The sequence continues at coordinate 48,595 of PVIR01002591.1, forward strand.
CACTGTCTTCCTGTCCCAGGTCCTGGCTAGAGTCCCTGGAGAGAGAGGGAGCCAGCAGGGACTGCAGAAGGCTCCCTCCCCTGCCTTGGGAAAGGGACTGATTAGAATTCGGAATACAGGCTACATGTGCTTTTTCCCTCTCTTCTCCCACATTCCTAGCCGGTCTGTCTTCTGTAGTAGTAGTGATCATCCTCGTCCTCCTCGTCCCATTTGACAGATAGAGAAAATAAGTCTCCTAAAAACTGAGCAATTTCAACTGAGGTGTGACTGAAGCTCAGGCAGCTGAACTGCAGAACCAGAGCCCTTCCTGGGCGTGGATGGAGTACTGGCCACAGGTGTCGGGGTGGAGAGAGACACGGTGGCTCGTTATTGGAGGCTGAGGGTGTTGGTTGCGTTGGTGCATCAGGGGTGGTATTGGCTCGGGTGTCATGTGACCATTGGGGACGCCTGTGGCCGTGTTGTGGTACTGGTGGTGGACCTCGTGGCGGTGGTCCTGAGTGGTGTGACGCATAGGACATGGAGGTGTGGTGTTGGTGGTGGTTCTGGTGGCCTCTGTGTGCTGGTTGTTGGTGATGTTGGAGGTGTCCGTGGTGACGATGCTGGCAAAATGCCCTGGCTCTCTTGTCCTGGGGTCTTGAGCACCCCCAGCGTCGCTGCCCTGTGGTCTCTGACTGTGGGTTGGGCAGCGCTGTGCTCCTGCCTCGTGCAGTTGCCCAGGGGTCCTGGCCATGCTGACCCCAAGGAGCAGCTGAGGGGGAAATTTCCCTGAATCCTCAGGCCAGGGATTTAGCTCAAGGGGTATCACGCCTGACGTGGAAGCCCAAGGGCCCAAGTTTGATTCCTGGAAAAAAAAAAAAATGAATGAGAAATGTCCCTGAATCTTCAAATGGCAGGATTAATCCAACAACTGCGGGGACAGTAGTGGCTTCGTTCTCTCTAGAGCTGTGCTCCCCCAAGTGAGAGCCACTAACCACGCGTGGCAGTTGAAGTGTGTTAGTTACTATCATGGAAAACGAAATTCAGTTTTGGGGTTGTATTTGCCACCTTCCAGGTGCCCAGGAGTCATGTGTAGTACAGGACAATACAAACCCACAATCTGCCAGCCCTAAAGAAAGTTCTGCTTGGCATCGCCACTGTAGAACATGGCATGGCACCTGCAGAGTGCCCAGCAAGTCTAGACACACAAGCAAACTTGTGACTGCTGCCTGTTGACCCGACGCCTCAGTATCTCTTCATTTTTGTAACTCTGGGTGTTTCCATTCATGTATTCCATCACCCGGACATTTAGTCAGACTGAGCACTGCAGCCGGGGAGGCAACAAGTCAGGGTCTCAGTACAGGTCAGAAACCAGCCGTGAAGGTCCCCCTGTAGTTGGAGAGCAAGCAAACACATGGTCACGTGGGGGAGCAGCTGTCATCCTTGAGGGCATGAGATAAGTCAGGGGACCTGGAGTTTGAACAGAGATCTGAAGAGTAAGCAAGGGAAGCCCCTGTTCCAGGTAGAGAAACAGCCAGTGCAAAGGCCCTGGGGTGGGAAGGAGCTGAGTATATTCAAGTGTATTATGGATCACAGGGAGGGAGGGGGAAATGGCGCAAGGAAGATAGGAACAAGGAGCTGGAGTAGGCGAAGGAAAGAGGAGCCATCCTGTAGTCATGGGGCCCGTCATGTCAGAGGAATCCTGAGGCCCTTTAGGGGACTCCCCTGTCCCAGCCTCATTCCGCCTATTTTATCCCCAAACAACAACAAATCAGCTGCTATGTACCCAGTGTGTGTGCGCACTGTGAGTGGAGGGAGATGGATCCTAAATTCAACCTGTCATAGTGGTGTACACCTGCAGTCACAAGGGAGGCTGAGACAGGAGGATTTCCATTGAGTTACAAGCCAGCCTAGTCTACAGTATGAGCTCAAGACCAGCCTGAACTACATGGTGAGACTTTAGAGGGGAGATCTTAAACCATGAAGAATTTGCCTCACACACAGACACACACAGACCAAAATAAAACTGTAAAAACCAAAACTTGCACATATGCTCCAAGATCAACCACATTTCCCTCTAGATTTGCTCACTCTGCAATCCGCCATGGGCTTGTTGAGCTAAACTTTCATTTGAGGGGAGATAGTGGCCTGGCCTGGTTTTGGTGGCGCCCTAATACGGGAGCTGGCAGGCTTTCCTACCAGGGCAGATGGTAAATCTTTTAGGTCCCTCCACCTCGGGCTGTCATTGTGAAAACAGCCACAGATAACATGCAAATGAGTGTGCATGGCTGCTGCTGATGGCACTACTTACGGACACTGACATTTGAAATTCTTACTGAAGTCGGTGTCATTTTCACGGCTCACAAAATAGTCTCTCTCTTTTTTTTTAACTGTTTACAATGTAGAGACCAATCTCAGTTCCCAAGCTATGCAGGGCAGGTGGTGGGATGATTTGGCCTCTTCACCTCCCCAGGGGGCCTCGCCTGGTGGATACACAGCTCAGGGCCCCTGTGCACATGCGTGTGCACATACACACAGCCAGCCTGCTTGTCTGCGGCTGACCCAGAAGAGCCCTGTCTGCAGCCAGCTGAGGGGCAGAGGTCGCACAGGTGTCTGGCTCAGGCTGCAAGGGGGAAGGAGGTGCTGTTTGTTCAGCTGCTGCCCCTCCCCCCCTGCTAGTTTGCCTGGCCCCTGCCGAGGGGGGTGCGGTTTCCTTTGAAGCCCTGTGGGCAGAGCCCTTCCCTCATGTGTGAGCCTAGAACAGGCCATCAGGTGTTACAGTAGCTTCATCCTGGCAGAGGGCTGGAAGGCACCACAGAGATGGCCAGGGTGGCCCCAGGCTGCCAATTTGCTTGCTGGGCCAGCATGTGTTTGTCTGCAAGCTTTGTACCTCATCCTGGGTCGCTGCTCTCTGTGCCCCACACTGTGGGAAGCCAGGGCAAGGTCTTAGACAGGGAGGCCCAGCAGCTGGCCCACTGAGCTGATCCCAAAGCTGTCAGGGTCGTGGGATGAGGATTTGCTCCCACCAGCAGCAGGAAGAAGTTGGAGAAAGTCTTTCTGCCCCCACCGCACAGAGGCCTCAACATCCCCTGGAGTTCCTGCTGCTGGGACCGTGGCTTCAGAGGGCCTTGCCCGGCCACACAGCTGGACAGAGGGTGGAGTGGCCCTACCTTGCCACTCCCAGCTGGCTCCAGGCGCCTGTGGCCAGGGACAGGGGAGCACAGCTCTTCAACCAGTGTGACCTTCTGCCCATTCTGTAGATGGGTAGTTGAGGCCTGGCACCTCCCTCCAGTGCTGGGCCAGATGCCTGGCCCCTCTGCTGTGTGTCTGCCCCTTTCAGCTGTCAGGTGGCAGTGAGAGGTGGCAGCCAGTTTTAGCACCTTGAAGGCTCAACTGGGCCTCAAACCCTGCCCTTGCAAAAGGCTCTGTCTGAGGACACGCAGGCCCCTGCTACCCAGAGAGGAGAACCAGTCATCACCAGAGAAGGTCCTTTCTCCAGAATTCGGACTTCAGAAACAGAGACTGAGCCCCAGAGAGGGTTAGTGACTTACCCAAGGTCACACAACCTGTGAGTCCCAAGCTGGAACCCAGGCTTCCCAGACAGCCCGAGCATAGAAAATATGGAAGTCGGAAGCCGGGCTCAGCAGGTGTCTGCCCCTCCTCCCCTGAGCACTGCCTGGGCCTTGTCAGGCTCTGCACCAAGGCAGGGACAGTCAGGTCACCCTGGGGGGGGGTCCAGGGCCCAGCTCCCTGGTTACAGGAGCCCTGGGGACCCTGGCCCAGCCCTGGGAGGGCCTGGAGCTGGGCCTGATGCCTGGGATTAGAACAGCCACATTAATGGGGGAAGGGAGGCCAGTCGCATGGTGACAGGCTCTTGTGACACTCTAAATCTATGACCATTTTTACTGAGGTCACTCAAGTTACTTGCTCAGTACCAGACCCTGCTCTGGGTCTGGGCCCTAGAAGGACAAACTCAGTTTTGGGGTCAAATCAACCAATATGAAATGTTAGAGTCTAGTGGGAACCAATGCAGTGACAGTGGCGGGTCCTGGGGCTCCCAGAGGACTTCCTGTCAGCCAAGCCCTGGCAGCACTGGGTTCAGAGCTACAGACTAAGAGAAAGCTCCTCCAGGTGGAAGGCACCGCATCAGCACTGGCCTGGGGACGGAGGGAGGCTGTGACGAAGGCAGGCGAGCGAGAGAGGCCTCCTGGGACCCACAGGGAGGGTGGAGAGGGCTGCCAGCTGCTGCCCTTTAGCGGATGGGCACCGGGGGACCCACAGCCACGCTGCAGGACCAGCCGGCTCATCACAGGCTGGCGCTCAGGAGCTCTGCAGCTGGGGGAGGCACCGGCCCTAGCCTGGCTGGTTGGCCCAGACCCTCCCCGCCTGCGGTACCTTGGACAGCGCCACCCGCACCGCGCTGGTCGGGAGCCAGCTGGGAGTCTTGGGTCCCAGCGCCTGCTGGATCCTCACCCCCTCCTCCCCTCCCGCTCTACCCTCCTGCCATCCCCTCCAACCTCATCTGTCCTGAGAGTTCCGAGGTCTGACCTGGAGGTGACAGAGGCTGCGACGGAGGAGGCAGCAGGGAGGCAGAGCCAGGAGGGTGCAGGGCCGCCCTTGGAGAGGCTGGGCTGTGACGGGGAAGGAGCAGTGGTAGTAAGTGAAAGGGAGGTGAAGTGATAACATGTGGAAGCCTGGTGTAATGGTGTGTGCCTTAATCCCAGCACTCTGGGAGGCTGAAGCAGGAGGGTTGCAAGTTCAAGCCCAGCCTGGGCAACTTAGCAAAAGTTTAAAAAAACGAAAAAAGGGCAGGAATACAGCTCAGAGTGAAGGCCCCAGATTCTTCAAAATAAAATAAAATAAAACAGGACATGTGAACAGGGTGCTGAGGAAGGGCCAGAGTAACAGTGGACAGCGATGGTGCTAGGACTGACTGCCACAGGGCAGGTGCCTGTGCAGGTGTGGGCAGTGGTGCTAGGACTGCCACAGGGCAGGTGCCTGTGCAGGTGTGGGCAGTGGTGCTAGGACTGCCACAGGGCAGGTGCCTGTGCAGGTGTGGGCAGTGAGGACTCCAGTGCCCCCCCCGGACTGGGCACCACTGTGTCCCTGGGCCTCCCTCCTCCACCTGCCCTGTACCCCACCCAGGGCTAGCTGGTCTCTAGAAGCCTCTATGCTCCAGATAGTCACCACTTCCCAAGAGCCCGCCCAGCCAAGGGTTTGGAGCCCAAACTGGAGCCAGATGAGGCCCAGGCTTCAAGCTGCCATGGCTGGGACTTGTGACTTTGAGCAAACCATATCCCCTTCTTGGGCCTCAGTTTCCTCATCTGTGATGTGGACCCAACCACAGGATCTGTCTTGTGAGATTAAGATCAGCATGCATTTATTCACCTGGGATTTAATGAGCACCTACTATGTCCCAGGGACTAGGAATGTCACAGCAACAGGACAGGACACAAGTTCCCTCCCTCAAGGTGTTTCTGTCCCGGCTGTGGCTGACAGGTGTGACATAGAGGCCTGAGACACAAGGATCTTTCTGACCTTGGCACCCTGGGAGCTGTCTGGCTGGAGATTGGGTCTCCGCCAGGCCCTGTGTGGCTGTGTCCTTGCTCTGCCATGCTGGCCAGGAGTCCGTCCCTCCTCGGGCTCCTCCCATGACCCTTCTGGAGCAACTCCAGGCTACACCTCCACCTGCCTGGGCAGTGGTGACAGATCTGTGACAGGCAGGCGGAGTCTGGCGCCAGGCCTGGAAACCTACACACTGACGTGCGGAACAAAGGGTAGAAAGTCAGAGCCGGCAGCCACCTCTGCTCCCCGTGCCGGGCGGGGCTCCGGCTCTCCCTGCCACTGCAAACAGAGCTCACCCAAAGCACGGCACAGAGGCTGGGGGAACATGGTCCCTTCTGGCAGTCGGGAGCCAGGGTTCAAATCCATCTCCACTCAGTGAGGCTAAGGCCAAGCCCCTCACTCCAGGACTCAGTTTCCCCCGGTACTTGCAGCCTGCAAAGAACAGAAGTGGGAAACCAGAGGCTGTGACCTTCTGGTGCCCGCGCCCCGTGTGCAGTCGGTGCTCATAACGAAGGGGCAGCCGCACTCGGCTCCTGCTCCCTGTGGCCCAGAAGACCAGTTCCTGCTATCATGACTTTCAGATGGTGAAAGTGCCGGGGTCCATGAGCCCACCCCGATCTCCAGATGTTGGTCACTTTGTTTTAAGTGTCCTGACCACGTGGGCCACAGTGGCACCAGCATGAGGCCTTCAGTCATGGTCGTGTTCAGTTAGGTCTGCATGCTGGCTCCTCTCTCAGTCACTCGGCCAGCACTTCTGGGCGCCTACTGCCCTGTTCTCCCGGGTAAAACCCAGCCAGCCTGGAGGGACTGCCAGCGTGAGTGGCACGACTCTGACTGGACTCAGCTCTAATGGGGCCCTGCAGGCCAGGGTGCTGTGGGACGGAGGACCGAGAGATGGAGCCCAGACTCGGTGAGTGACCAGGCCAAGGAAATCCTGAGTGTGAGCCACCTGAGGTACCTCCACCCTTGGTGCTCCTAGAGAAGGCCCAGAGTCTCAGTTAGGAGACGAGGCTGTGCAGACGGCGGGGTGAGGGGCTCAGGCTGGCCCTAAGGGTACTGGGGAGCCACAGCTCGGTGTGGAACCAGGGAGTGCCGCTGTCAGATCCATGTGAGAAAGCACTGCAGGATGCAAAGGGCGGCAGGTACCAGCTGGGACCCGCTGAGGCTGCAGCGCCGTCCAGGTGGGCAGTAGCAGCGGCTGAGGCCTGAACAGTGGTGGTGGAAGTGGGAGAAGCTGGCACCCACCTGTACCTCCCTGGGTACTTGGTGTGTTAGAGGAATCGGGCTCAGCTGAAGGTGCCCTCCAGGAGCATCTGTCAGGATTCTGAGTGCATCCTCTTCACAGACAGGACCACAGCGCCCAGCGCTCCAGAGGGTGGTGGCCTCTGCCTTCCATCCCCTCCCCTCCTTTCCCACTCCCCTGGACCTGGGATTTGGGTGCCAGGAGCTGGGCCAGCTCCAAGCCAGCAGAAACCACTAACACTCAGCCTGGCCTGACACGCCCTGGGGGAAGCGACAGAGGGAAGCGGACACTGCAGATTATCGAGCGATCGTGGGCAGGCACCGTGTGTGGAGGAGGCCCCGCCCAGCTGGGGACCTCTGTGTCTCTCTCGGAGCCTCCGTTTCCCCTCTACCCCATAGGCACACCAGGGCATGTGCAGACTGGGAGGTCATCCGGCCCAAGCAGGGGATCAGTCAGTTGCTACGGTCACCTGCCACCGTCATTGTTGTCATTGTGAGGGTGCTGGTCAGCCAGGGCATGCAGCAAGGTGCTCATAGCATCCATCTGGGCTGACTGGCCATGTGGCCTCTGTGCCTTAGTTTCCCACTCCAGAATGTAGACTCCACAAAGCAGGAGCCACTAAGCCAGGCGGCCTGGTCCGGGTCCTTGCAGGGGGATCTGGGCCAGCCTGAGCCTGCTCTGAAGCAGAGTCCTCAAAGCTCCACTCAGAGCCAGGTCCACATGCAGCTCGTTCTGAGAACAGGGCGAAAGGCTGATACAAGTCTGGGCCAGACAGGCGACTCCCTGAGGGCGATGGCTGCTTACTTCCGGGTCTCCTGAGGGCCAGTAAAGTCCCTAAGAAGCCTGGCACCGAGTTCTGTTCAGGCAGGCCCAGACACAGGCCTCCCACCTGACAGGATGTCCCGTGACTGCCTCCCACAGACCCTTTCCCAGCACGGAGGGCCTGGGTGCCCCAAACTGAGGTCATTTCCCTCCGGGAGCCACCTCCAAGGGGAGGGGGGCACTGAGGCTGACCAGTGGGGAAGAAGTTTGGCACTCCACTCTAGGTGGCAGGGAGGAAGGTTCAGGTCGGTAACTGAGTTCTCAGGGCAGGAACTTGAAGAGTTAAACAACTAAACAAATGAGATAGTGAGCTCCCCATCGCTGGAGGTATTCCAGGCTACATTATCTCGACTAGGTTGACCGTAGAGCCCAGGCCTTCCTTTACTTCATGAGGAGAGTGTTGTTCCCAGCCCTCTGCTCCCACCCTCTCAAAACATCACCACACAGGGCCTCAGTTTCCTCATCTACAAAATGGGAATGACTCAAAGACTGTGAGGATAAAACCAGTACACAAAAAGCACTGAGCCACGCAGGGGCATAGTCGGTGGCCGTGGAGGCTGCTCTGCCCCTTGCCATTGTTTCCACTGCTCTCCCAGCCTGGCCTCCATTTTTCCAGACTCCAGAGATGGCTCAGGCCTCCGGGTTTCCTGCCTTCCTTTCTCTTTGACTGTCAGACTCCTGTCTCTGACCCACCCGTCCTTGTACCCCGCGGGGTCCAAGCTCTGATGTCTCTGTCTCTCCGTGACTTTCCAGCCGCTCTCCCCTACTCCTGCTGGGACTCTGATCCTTTCCTGCCTCCCCCCAGCCCCAAGCAGCCGCCCCCACATCTCTGGGGCCCTGCCGCCGCCAGCTGACTTCTCACCAAAGGCCCTGTCCCGCCTCTCCACTGGATCCAGATTGGAATTTTTCAACCAGACAATTCTTAAAAATAGGGGAGAGGAAGGAGCTTGCGAGGACAAAAGCGGACACAGAGAAACAGGCCCAGAGTGGACCACACTGTCCACGGGTCCCTAACTGCCAGGGACGCCATCCGAGAGGCCGGCCCAGTTCCCTGGGGGCTGGAGAGGCTGCGGCTGCTCAAGGGCAGGCCGGAGTGACCAGCGCTGCATCCAGACCGTCCGCCTTCGGCCCTGCCCGTCTCCCAGGCCTCCAGCCCCCTCGGAGGCCTATTGTTCTATAGAGAATCTAGGCCAAGGCCACTGTGGAAGAGAGGGAGGGCTCGCACCCCGTTGCCTGGGAAATCTCAAGATCGAAATCCAGGCAGGCTACCCCCACCCCTGCCCAGTCTGGCCCAGGCCTGGGCTGGAGAGGTGGACGGATGGGCAGCCGCAGGCACGGCGGGTGCAGAGCCCCGCAGGGAGGGTGGCAGCCGCCCTAATTACTCCAGCTCTCTGGGTTACAATCTGGTTTCAAAAGGACTCCAGGGACATAGCCTTTAATAACTACCAGTAAACAGGCAGGAAAATCGATACGTGGTAAATAGAGCCCTGGAGAGGGGGTGCTGGGCCGCCAGCCTTCCCAGAGGCCTTTGCGGCAGGGGCGGCCCTCACCCTGCCTTTGGAGCCCTCCCCACTGCCAAGGCCCACAGTGGGCTGCGTAGCCCATCCCCCCCTCCCTCCCTGTCCGGCCCAGCCCCTCCCCTCCTCTCTCAGGCCCATTTCTGTAGCAGGCGCCTCCTGTGTGGCCAGCTTTGGTCCTGGCCCCAGCAGAAACATGTTGTGGGTCTAACTTGGCCCTTGTTGTCCTAAATGTCATCAACCCACCAGAGAGAGTGAGAACAAAAACACATTAACAGCAGTGCATGGACGGACATGTAATAAAAGGCTGCCTGCACCAACTGAGGCAGCGGAGCCAGAAGCACCTTGGGGGGAGACCGGTGCACGGACAGCTTTGCGGGCTGAATAGGAGTTCATCACGTGAAGGGGACGTAATGACTGCCATCTACTGCAACGTCCCCTGATTGTGTGCCACACACCGAAAGCTCTGCTGAGCACCTTTGCCACCATTAGATTATTTTGCCCCCCAGCACTTGTTTGGGCACAGACGAATTTCCCCAGACAAGAACAGGGGCTGGGATTGCCACCCAACCTGTGACGTTTCCGGGTCGCTTCTTTCCATCGACTCCTTTGGCCCCTTCCAACATGATCTCCCCTGCCCAGCTCCGTGTTGGCAGACAGCAGGTAAATGAGGCCCGTTCCCCTTCTTCCTGCCCCAGGGGGCTGCTTGGCCCATTGGATGTGAAGTTAACCAATCACAACCTTGTGTTTTGCATATGGGAAACTGAGGCCCAGACCGGGAAGACCCTCCATAGCAGTGAGCAGGAATGGGGTCCAGGGATTCTCCTCTAACAGATCTCCCTGGGCCTGCCCTGGGAGAAGTACCACTGATGGAGAGGAAATCAATAAGCACACTCAATTAAAATGATAAATCCGGGGTCTGACTGTGGCTGCCCCCATGGCCCAGATCAGGAGCATGGAATCGTCGTGTGATTGGCTGGGACATTATAGGAGCTCAGGGACCTTATTTCTTGGGCTGGGCAATGGCTCCAACCTCCCCACACCTTCCACTGGCTCCTCACACCAGCAGCTATGAGGTCAGGGCTGTGGGCTTGGCACGGCAGCCTGTAGCCCTGGCCTTGCTGACATTTGTCCCGCCCTGCGTGGCAGGGGCACAGTCAGACATGCCTGCAGTCGGGGGAGAGGACAGGCAGGAGGCGAGGTGGACTCGCCAAAGGACCGGGCTGGGTGTCCTGGGCCAGCCGCAGATCCCTGGCCCAGGCAGCCGGGTGGCTCACTTAGCAGAGATAGTCCAGCACAGTGAGGACCTACTGAGCTGGCGTCACAGGCGAGGACACCGAGTGCAGAGACCCTGCGGGTTCAGATTTGCCCGGGGTGAGAGGGCAGCCTCAGTGAGGCAGGTAAAGATTTAGAGGCTCGGGCTGGGGGGTGTTCCCAGAGAGGCCATGCTTTAACACAGACCGGAAAGGAGGAAGAACTCCGAGAACATCCGGGCACGGGGAGGTTGTGTTCCAGGAGGAAGGCTCAGCCAGCGCAGGGGCCCTGGGGCTGCACAGCATTCGGGATGTTTGGAGAGGCGCAGGGAGGCCATACTGGCTGGAGTAGTGCATGACGGAGGGGTAGCGATCACTGATAGAGGTGACAGGGCCACAAGGCACAGGGTTTTGTAAGTCACTGAGGACTTTTGATTTCACTCCAAATGAGAGGGAGGATTTCAAGCGGAGGAAGGGTACGAGGAGAGAGGCTGAGCTGGACCCCAAGCTGCCGTGTGGGGCTGAGACTGTAACCAAGAGTCACTTGCTACTGCAGAGGTCTGGGCAGGAGAGAGATAGTGGTGCAGACCTGTTGGTGGGTGCAGGGCCAGGTCAGGGGCAGGTATGACTGAAGGTTTGCTGACAGACTGCATTGCGATAGGGGGCACAAGGTCCAGGCCGTGTCCCTGGTCCGAGGAGGACAGCAGAGTGGGGAGATTGGCTGTGCACCAGTCCTAGCCCAGTGCACTGAGGCCTGAGGAGCCCTGCATCTGCACCCTGAGGGTGCTCACTGAATAACTCGGGGTTCCCCTGGAAGCCCCGCTCTCAGAGCACCTGAGCTTGAACAAGCACAACGCAGCAGTGGGAGAATCGGGGCATAAATACCTACCTGGCCGATGATCCTGCAGTTCTTCTGTGGGTTTGGAATGAGCACTAAGCGTGGAGCCTTCCAAAGAGTAGGCCATCTGCTAGCGTTTGTGGGAAGAGGGACCCGTGACCAGACACGAATGAAAAAAACCCAAATAAATGGACGGAGGAAGGAGCAACAGGTTGGACAAATAGAATAAGCCAGCCCCAAATGGATGGCGTGGGAGTCATTCATTGAAGGAATACATCTGTGTGCGGGTGCCGGGGCCACCCCAGTTAATCAAACAAGGTCCCCACTCTTGTAGCTGCTCCATGTCGCTGGGGGGAACAGAAGCACCCAGCTGGGTGACATGGGAAGCACATCAGCTGGGGAGGGGCAGGGCCCGCACGATTCTAAATAGGATGGTGGAGAAGGCAGGAGAGAGCCAGGACAAGGAGGAGTTAAGGCGGAGAATAGAGGAGGGTGTGAGGAAGACGCGGAGTGCGTGACTGACTCCGCGAACGGAAGGGGTGGTTGTGAGAATGGAGGGGGTAGGAATGAATGGCAAATTCTGGAATTAATTAATGATAGGCTAGTGAGCGAAAGGACTGCTCAGTGGATTCTTGGATGCGGGGTGCATCCATGAAGAAAGTGCATGTGGGAGTCTCTCTGGGAGGCCTGGGGCCCTGTCACCACCGAAACACACACCCCTGGCCCTGCCTTTTCCAAGTGGGACCCTGGGCTGGGGGTGACCCTCCCGGACCCACTGTCTTGCCCACCCCCACAACGGCCCCACCCCTTTCTGGTTCTCCCGCCCTTGGCCCCCATCTGCTGACCACACACCCACTGTCGGCTGAGCCTCGTACCCCTGGGGACTCCCACCCTCAACCCTTTACAGAACCCTTGACACCCTGGGCCTGTGTCGAGCTCTCCCCGTCCAGGTCTTGATGCCCCCTGGAGGACTCCGCGGACCCCTGACTGCCCCTCGCTGCCCCTAGCCGGGCCAGTCCTGATGCACCTCCCGGCTCCCCGCAGGCACCATGCGGCCCGTGCGACGCAATTTCTACGACCCCTCGTCGGCACCAGGCAAGGGCATCGTGTGGGAATGGGAGAACGACGGCGGCGCGTGGACGGCCTACGACATGGACATCTGCATCACCATCCAGAACGCCTACGAGAAGCAGCACCCGTGGCTCGACCTCTCGTCGCTGGGCTTCTGCTACCTCATCTACTTCAACAGCATGTCACAGATGAACCGCCAGACGCGCCGCCGCCGCCGTCTGCGCCGCCGCTTGGACCTGGCCTACCCGCTCACCGTGGGCTCCATCCCCAAGTCGCAGTCCTGGCCCGTGGGCGCCAGCTCGGGCCAGCCCTGCTCGTGCCAGCAGTGCGTGCTGGTCAACAGCACGCGCGCCGCCTCCAACGCCATCCTGGCCTCACAGCGCCGCAAGGCGCCGCCCGCGCCGCCACCGCCGCCCCCCGGAGGGCCCCCGGCCGCGCTAGCCGTGCGCCCGAGCGCCACCTTCGCGGGCGCCGCGCTCTGGGCCGCGCCCGCCGCCGCCTCCACCGGTCCTGCCGAGCAGGCGTCGCCCCCCGCGCTGCCTCCGAGAAGCCCGAACGCCCCCGGCGGTGCGCCCACCCCTGGGCAGAACAACCTCAACCGGCCCGGGCCCCAGCGCGCGGCTGCCAGCGTGAGCGCGCGCGCCTCCATCCCACCGGGGTAAGACGGGGTGGGGTCGGGAGGAGGCCTGGGTCAGCGGGCCAGCGCGGGTGAGGGGCACGAGGGAGGCCTGGCTGCGCGCCCAGGACAGGGCCAGAGATCGCACCAAGCGACGAGTGACAGGGTCCAGCACCCTTAGCGTCCGCTCTGTGCCGAGCGTTAGCCGAGTGCCCTAACCTCTCTGCCCACTCCTCTGCCCGCACTGGGACCCTCAGAGGTAGGTATCACCTGCAGCCCAGCTTTACAAACCGAGAACTGAAAACCTACCTAAGGTTGGGCCAGGAATTTAGCTCGGTGGTTCAGGTGCCTGTCTTGCAAGCACAAGGACCTGGGTTCGATTCCCTGGTTAACCATATACAATATTGCGTGTGGAGACTCACACTCAGCAACAATCAGTACCACATACCACAGTGCCAGGCATGGTGGCTCACGCCTGTAATCCCAGCAATTGGGAGGCAGAGGCAGGAGGGTTGCTGTGATGTGAGTTGGAGGCTGAGCTCAGCGCCAGTCTGAACCACAAAGGGAGACCCTGTCACACAAAAAAAAACAAAAAACCCTCCCCAGGGTCTCAGAATTCACGGGGAGGCCGCACTGCCAGATGCGCAGGTGCAGGTTCGAGGTGTCCTGTTGGCTCAACACCCCTGCTGTGCCTGTGCACAGAGGCCACAGCGATTCCACACGGCGCAGGTGTGGGCGCAGGTGTGGACGCTGAGGGCAGGCAGGGACCCTCTGTCTGAGGGCCATCCAGAGGAAGGGGACTGGCACACCCTGGACCTGAAGGGTTCGAGAGATTTTTGGAGGACGTTAGGGTCCAGCTGTACTCGCTGGGACCCACACGCAGCCGTGTGGCTCCAGTGAGCATTGAGGGCCTGGTCAGCATATCGCCATTTTCTGCTGCACCGGAAGTATGGGCGTCACTTTGTTTTAATTCGCTTGCTTTCCAACTGGGCTGCAAGGACCCTGAGAATGACTTGGAATCGTGGCAGAGGTGTGTCCGTTCCTGTGGCCCTTTGGGGATCCATTTCACCCCTGGGTTTTGCCAGCAGGATTTCACTGAGAAAGGGAAGCCAGGTGCTACCAGGCCTTGGGATAGGAAGTCAAGGAGCTGCTGTTGGAGGCCCATCCCAGAGCCCAAAGGTGGGCAGTCTGAGAGGAGGACCAGGCTGAGGGGAGCCCAGCCTGGGACAGAGCTGAAGGGGTGAGGGGCACCAAAGCCTGCTGTGCTGATGTGACTCACCATGGTAGTGACAGTCTGAGATGCATGGCCCAGGTGTGCCTGTGACCGTTGGAGTCCCCCTTTGCCCAGAAGTTTCTCTTGGCAGAATAGAAAGGACAGGACCAGAGGGGGCGGAATGGGGCAGGACGGGGTTGGGATGTTGGCTTAGTGCACTGGCAGTTAAAACGGCTGCATGGGGCCGGGGAGTTAGCTCAGTGGTTCCGGCGCCTGTCTCGCAAGCGCAAGGACCCGGGTTCGATTCCCCGGTAACCACATAACAATACTGGGTGTGGAGACTCACACCCAGCAGCAGCCAGTGCCACATACCACAGTGCCAGGCGTGGTGGCTCACGCCTGTAATCCCAGCACTCGGGAGGCAGAGGCAGGAGGATTGTGATGTGAGTTTGAGGCTGAGCTGAGGGCCAGCCTGAACCACAAAGCGAGACCCTGTCTCCAAAAACCTAAAAAAAAAAAAACGGCTGCATGGACTGGGACGTCATTTCTGCACATGCCCAGTAGGTTACCCAGTGGACTTCTTAGTCTTTGAAGTTTGTGAGAGACTCTTCCAGGGCAGCTGGGGAATTATTCAGCTTTTCTCATCCACTGTTAATTCTCCAAATGTGGACTGGGGTGTGCGCTCACCAAGCAGAGAGGCAGGCGAGGTCTACATTCTCAGAAAATGCACAGGCAGACATCGAGACAGACAGACAGCGAGAACTGCGTTTGGTGAGCACAGGGTGGGGCCGGAGCGTCGAGTGGCTTCAGGGAGCACAGCCCGTCGCTTGGGGCCGAGTCGAAGTGTGAGGTGCCAACCAGAGGAGCACATGCCAGCACAGACAACAGAGGAGGTGTTCTGAAGACCACAAAGAGACAGAAGCTTCCTTGTAGGACTACAGGGGCTGAGGTTTTTCCCTGATGGGTGGGGTCCAAGGCACAATTCTGGGGTCTCCAGGGCGCCTGGTGCTGCCTGCACTGGGGAGCTATAGATTGTGCTTGAGCTCTGTGGGGCTGCTCAGCAGAAGACAAATTGCTCCTTGGGGGAGCTGATTATGATCCCATCCCCCTCAGACCTGCAGAGACCTCCTCCCTGGCCTCTGGGTCTCCCCAGTCTATATTTTTCTTCTCCTCTCCGTAGGAGCACTTCTGATCCCCCTGGAGCACAAGCATTTATTTGCCTGGAGGGCAGGAGATGGGGAGGGAGACAGACAAGGGTCCCTTCATGCCTCCACAGCCATGCAGACCCTGCCTGGTGTCACCCCAGCCTTCTGCCTCCAAGAGGGGCCCCCACTAAATATGTCTCCAGCTTAGTACTGGGCAAGAGAGAGTTGGGTCTGAATGGTGGCTGGGCAGGGGCTGTGGGAGACCCCTCTCCCTCCTGGCAGAAGCTTCCTGTTGCCAAGGCAACCGAGGCCAGGCTCAGAGCCTCGGTGGGAAAGGATGGGGGGAGGGTCTCTCAGGAGCCAGCGGCCAGTCCTCTCGGCACACCAGACACCCAGCCCCCTCCTGCCACCACGCCCACCCTGGGTCCCTGTCTGGTGTCTCTGTCCTTTGCCAGGGCTGCCAGGACAAAAGGGCTGGAACACCAGAAGGTGATCTGCCCCTGGCTGGAGGCTAGAATTCCCGCATCAAGTGTGGTTGTCAGTGCTCAGAGGCTCCGTGGCGCTGAAGTGGCCTGTTGTCCGCCTGTCCTCCCGCCGCCCTCCCTCTGCCGAGCGCCTGTGGACCGCTGTCTTCCTCCTGGGAGGACGCCCGTCCTGCTGGATCGGGGCCACCCTAATGACCTCATTTTCTCTCAAGCGCCTGTCTCCGAGCTCAGCCCTGCTCCCAGCCGGGGTCAGGGGCTCAGCCCAGGGGCCAAGTCTGTCTCCATGGCCCTTTCCACAGCCCGGCGTCTTTGTGGCCCTCAGACCCTGTGTCTTTGTGGCTCTGTCCTTTTCTGTCTCTCTGCCCCTTCTCTTCCTCCATCTTGCCTCTGCTTTCCTCAGCTCTTCCTTCTCCCTTCTCTTGGACCCCCTGAGTCGGAGACCTAGAGCACAGGATTTCAAGCCTCAGTCTCCCCCTCTGACAACTGTAACCGGCCCCTCTCACAGGTGCGGCTGCACAGGACTGACGGACATGCCTGTGTGTTAAAGTCACCACCTATGATCAGAGAGGGATTGGCAGGGAGGCCCAGAGAGGGGGCTGAACCTGCCGAGAGCCACACCGTCGGTGGTGGCAGCGTGTCCACCTGGCCGGGGTTTTTCCACTCTGCTGCTGGGGTGTGCGGCCAGCTGGCAGCCTGGGCCTGGGGGCCGAGCAGGGGGAGGGAGGATCCATCCTGTCTCAGGGGAGGTCGGCGTCCAGGACTTCAGAGTGCAGCTGTGGGGCGGAGGAACCAGCCTCAGAGTTTCCATCCACGTGGTGGGTGGGTGAGGAGGGACAGCTACAGCCTGTTTCCTGACACTTTCGAAGCCGCAGCTTGCACTCGCACTGCCCAGTGCAGCAACCTGAGATCGTAGGTGCTGTGTTCAGTTTTCTAGGTGAGGAGGCCAAGGCTGTGGAAGCGTAAGACACTAGCCTGAGATCATGCATTCGTGACGCAGACTCAGAAGCTAAGTTAGCCAGGGTACCAGGAATCCCTGCACAAACTGTTGCAGGACGCATCCAAAGGTCCTCAGGGATGACCCTGCACAGGTGGAGCCTGTGCCCAGCTTCAGCATGCCCTCCTGCTGTGTGACATCTCTGAGACAGTCACCCTCTCTGGTCCTAAGTTTTTGCAAACTGTAAAATGGGGCCGGCTACACAGACCATTGTCTGTCATAAGGCCTAGCATGAAAACACCTGCATTTTCAAGTCTGTGTTGCCAGCTACCCAAAGTGGCATCAGACAAGTTTGCAGACCTCTGGGTCCGTGGCTGAGTCTGAGAACCATTTCCTGTTTACTGGCCCTGAGTGGCTTCTTCTTGTGCCAGTGACTTAAATATTCTTTGCTTATCTTTCTCTGGGCCTGTTTATGGCCTCCTTGTCAGTTTTGTAAGCCTCTCCTGCAGAGTCAACCTTTGGTCTGGCGTTTCCAGTGAGCCACCCCTTTTGACTTTGCATGTGTCACATGGGTGTCTATCTTTCCTTAGTCAATGAGTCCCCATTAATTGAAGAACTACTGTGTGCCATGTACTAGAGGCACAGTACAGAACCGCGTGGACCATCTTCCCCCAGAGCTCATGTTAGGTCAGGAACAAACAAGAAATTCTAGAATATGAGAGAAAAGAGTAGCTGCTAAAAAATCAGGAAGGGAAAGGGTGTAAGAAGTGATAAGAAAGATGTTATTTTATTTCTTCAGAATAATATAATTTCTTAAATTTAAATAAAAATAGCATTTGAGCAGAGATGAATTAAAATTGAGAAGCAAGCCATAAGGGGGTGTAGCTCAGTGATAGAGCGCTTGCCTAGCATGTGTGAGGCCCTGGGTTCCATTCCCAGCACTGCAAAAATAAGGAATATTTTAAAGGTGGCACCCCCCCCACACAGGCTGGGAGATAAGCCTGCCAGGCTCTGCGGCAGGAGAAGGCCAGTGTGGCCAACAGGGCTGGAGGGGTGAGCGGCCAGGTGGGACTTTGGTTAATACCCAGCAGAGATAGAGAATACAAGCTAGAGAGGGACACACTTGACCCTGAACCCTAGGAAGAGTTTGCAGTCTGCTCAAACACAGACCACCAAGAGGTAGATTTTGTTGGTGGGAACGTGTTTTCCTTTTTTAAATTTCTTGCATTGAGTTTGTTTTTGTTGAAAAGAATCCACATTTTGCTTTGCCAGTTCTTCCCTAGCTTAAAAATCCTAATGTAGCTAAAGGTACAACCCTAAAAGCTTTGCCCCCCCCCGCCCCCCCACCTGTGCCCCCCACCCCTTTTCCTGCCCCGCCCTATGGTGTGGTCCTGTTCACCACAAGGTCAGACCCCAGGCTGCTCTCTGGTGCAGTCCCACCTGAAGCGCTTCCTGCCTGCTCCCTGGGGGGCAAACCACACACTACTGTCTGTCTGCACCACAGGGTTGCGAGGGCGTGGGAACCGCCAGCCCTTACCTCCCTGCCCTGCCTGGCTCCTCACAGACCCAG
>PVIR01002591.1:66942-100486 GCA_004026965.1 Petromus typicus
ACCTGTGCCCCCCACCCCTTTTCCTGCCCCGCCCTATGGTGTGGTCCTGTTCACCACAAGGTCAGACCCCAGGCTGCTCTCTGGTGCAGTCCCACCTGAAGCGCTTCCTGCCTGCTCCCTGGGGGGCAAACCACACACTCCTGTCTGTCTGCCCCACAGGGTTGCAAGGGCGTGGGAACCGCCAGCCCTTACCTCCCTGCCCTGCCTGGCTCCTCACAGACCCAGAAAGAGAGAAGCACAGAGCCCTCAGGCCTCTGGATAAATCTGCACCCCAAATGTCAGGACTTCTCAGTGAGACTTTGCATGCTGCACCCCCAGGAGGTGAGCAGGAGGCATGAGTGGGTGGTCTCATGGGACAGTGAGGAAGCTCAGGCCCAGAGAGGCTGCCAGGCACGGAGGCAGATGGGGGTCAGTGGAGCGAGGAAAGGAGAAGTGAGCAGAGCCCCAGACAGCAGCGGTGATGGCCACGGGGGCACCCAGTGCCTGCCCCTCCTCGGTGTCTGCTGCTACAACCTGCAAGTCTCTGTGGGAGGGGTGGGGGGACGTGACCCCAAGCAAGGTCCCCAAGACACGAGGAGCAGTGGGAATGGAAGGAAGCAGGGGACATGAGCAGGACCAGGTCCTGGCAGGAACCTTTAGAAAGAGGAAAGGGATGGGGGGGGGTTGCGGGGGGGGCCCAGAGCACTGCTGCACTTCCTCTTCCCAAGACATGACCATTTTGTCCACTCCCTTGGGGTTCAGAGCCCCTCTGAAGACAGAGATGGGTGGCTGGAGCAGGCACACGAACTTAGGCATGTCCTAGGGCTGAGCCAGCTCCATGGTCCAGACCCAAGGCCCTTTCGAGGCCACAGGGACTACGGAAGCTGACTCAGTCCAGATGGCCTTGCAGCAAGCCTTCTGGGGTCAGCCCCGCCTCTGACCCAGAAACTCTAGGATCTGGTGCCAGTGGCACCGCTTACCAGCTGAGTGACCTGAGCAAAGTCACTTCCCCTCTCTGGAGTTCCTCACATGCAAAATAGATGATAAATAGATTTCATCTCATAGTGACTTCCTGGAGCACCGTGTTGAGTTACATCTTGGCTTAGTGAGGATTGCAAGGATTGATTGGTGATGTCTGCCACAGTGCTAGACAGGAAGGCGTGATCTGTATGCCATTTAATTTGTTTTCTTCTTCTTGACTTTTGTCTCTGGGGCTGGGGGTCATTTGGAATTAGAAACTTTGTTTCTAAGTTCCCCAGCAACCCTACCAAGAGACCCCAGAGCCAATAAGCTGGTTACTTATTCAGCCATCTCTTCTATTCACTACTTACAGACAGCCCGCTCCACAAAGGGTTATCTTCAGTCCTGAAGTCACAGGCCTGGGCCAGACACATTTCTAGTAGTTCATGACTGGTAGAAAAGAGACATACAGCTAGAAAATGAGGGGGGGGGGGCTATGTTGGGGATGTAGTTCAGTGGTAAAGCACTTGTTTATCAGCATGTGTGAGGCCCAGAATTCAGCTTAAGTACTGCAAAGAAAGAAAACGCTTGGTTCTTAAGAGAAAAAGATGGGCTGAGGATTTAGCTCAAGGAGTACCACATCTGCCTTGGAAGTACAAGGGCCTGAGTTCAATCCCCAGTACTGCAAAAACAAAGAAAGATGCAACACAAGTTTTTGTGAATTAAATTAAGTGGATACGAATTCACTTTAGTCAGCTCAGAAAATGCTTGTCAACCAAGTATGATGGTTGCACACCTGTAATCCCAGGGGGATGTTAGGAATCCAAGGCCATCCTGGGCCACACAGTTCTAAGCAAGCCCGAACTACACAGCAAGACCCTGTATCATACCGAACAAAACAAAAACGAAGAAAAAAGCATGCCAGGCATGGTGGCGCATGCCTGTAGTCCCAGCACTTGGGAGGCTGAAGCAGAAAGAACCCTGCGAGTTTAAAGGCAGCCTGGACTACACAGCCAGAACCTGTATCAAACAAAAGTTTAAAAAAAGAAGGATCGTTGTGCAGACATTGCCTGTGAGCCCGTCTTCTAAGGCCAGGTGTGGAAGAAGGGTGGATAGTATAGGCAGGCTAGGGAACAGTGTGAGGAATAGCACGCAGGAAACTCCTCACGTTCTCTCATCCTCCTGTGAGCACTGTCCTACAGCCCAGAGCAGGGATGCAACCTGTCTATGCGCATCCATGGCAGGTTTCTTTTCTCATTCAGAATCTCCTGCCTCAGCTGTGGCAAGTGACCTCAGTTGACTCCGTGGAGGTCTCCCCAGAACCTTACTGTGGAAGTCCTGCCCTGATTGGGATGGGCAGCCTTTCTGGGAACCGTTGAGAGAAAGGACACACGGGCTGAGCGGGGCGCTTCCCCAGCCGAAGCAGCAAGGCCCCTGCACGCAGCGCGTCTACAGCGCCACCTTGTGCTCAAGTACAGAGGGTGCACAAGTGACTGTGAGGGTCGTGGGTCCACCACGCTCAGTCAACTCCTTCAACCGTCCTTGCAGCAAGTGTTCATGGGACATCTCCGTCCTGGGACAGCCGAGGCGTCCAGAGTGGCAGGGTTGAAGGTGAGGTCACAGAGGCAGGGACAGACCTGGTCACATGGCCTGGCTGTGCTTTCCGACTTGGTTATACTGCATCACCCTGGTGCTATGAAAACAAAAATAAGTAAGGTACAGACAAAGCCAGGGCTTCTGGGAGGTCTTCCTGATGAGGCAACACCTGGGCAGAGACTGTGCCACGTAAAAGTGCAAGGTACATAGAAGTATCCAGGGAAGATGAGCCTTGGGGTGGGAATGTACCCCTGTGTTGAGTATCGGCAGGGAGACCAGGATGGCTGGAGGGGACGACGGGTGCGACACAGAAATAAGGTTGAAAGGTTGGGGCCGGATTGGGTGGTCAGAGTGACTCTCAGCAGAGCAGGAGCCCCAGCCGGGCCTTGAGAGCCAAGGACATGCAGGGTGTGACCAGGGCTGGAAAGGCCGCAGAGGGACAAGCATGACCATGGGGTCCATCTCTGCCCTGGGGGCAGCCAGAGCCACTTCTGTTAAGAGCAGATTTCGGGGAGCTGCAAGGGTTCCCTAGATGCTGCACTGTGCTGTGCCCTGAGATCGAAGGTGGGGGGTGGAGGCCAGTCCTTTGCTAGGAGGCTCAGGGCAGCAGCCTCCCCAGGGCAGGAGGATGTTTCTCACTAGCTTGGAGGAAACAGCGCATCCCACATCAAAAGGGGGCCCCTGGGCGCTCCCACGCTCGACGTCGTGGGAACTGTGCTCCCCAGGCTTCTCGCTGGGGGTGGGGCTGCAGCTCGAGAGAGGCCAGGGGCCACCTCAGGGCAGTACCCCTTGCTCCCCAGCATCACTGTCACCCCCTACTTACAACCCTCTTCTCAGGTGCTTGACTGACATTTCGACCCAGACATTTTAGGGTAGCCAAGATCCCAAACATCCCCAGGTACCCCCTGCCCAGCTCCCAGGGCAGAGGCCCAGGAAATGAGGAACCTGGAGCATTACATAGACCTTCAGGAGGAACCTGGCTTTGCTGATTGAAGAACCTGCCTAGAGGGCTGTGTTGTGGGTTCTGCTCATCCAGAGGGTTCTGGGATGGATTAGTGATGTCTGCCAATAGTAGGGAAATGGACAGCAGTAGCAGGTGAGCTAAATATTGTTTCTGTTCAAACATTTCACAGATAGTCCTGAGTAGGGGGAGGTTTGTTTTCTTCTTGTGAGCCAGGAAGGTGGGCAGAGGGTTGAGAACTGATACTCTAAGGATCTCAATCTGTCCCCTGGGGGACAGGACAGGGAAGAGGTAGAACTGGAAGAGACTTCCGTGTTGTCCTCCAAAGTGTAGGGCAGAAGTCAGGGTGGTGTCCTCCTCCAGGGAGCTCCAGGAGATCTGACAGAGCTGAGGAGGGTCCCAGGGACACTCATTGCCACAGGCTACAGAACAAAGCCAAAGTATCTTCACTCAGGCTGCATCCACTATGAGCTTCATCTCTTATCTCATTTAAGCCTGGAAAGACTCTCCCCATGACAGATGGGGAAACTGAGGCACAGGACTGCCACTGCCCAGGTCTTGAGGGGTCCCTGGTACCTGTCCTCCCTGCCCACCTCCCTCTGGAACTGTGTGTGGTGACTCCAGGCCACTGACTCCTCGGGGGACCTGGCCCCAGTCTCGTCTCCAGGCATGGCTTCCCCTTCCTGCCTGGGACGGGTGCCTGGGGCCAGCAGGTGAGTGGCTGAGCCGCTGAGAAGTGGCTGTGTGAGATGTATGCGCGCATGTGTGTGCATGTTCACGTGTGGTGTGTTCCCCAACTGCGTGTGGCCGTAAGTTTGTACGGGGCTGTGTCCCCCAGAGAGTGACTGAATGTGATGTGGGGGGCAGCTTGCAAGAGGGGCTGGGTGTCCCCGACTGGTGCGTTGTGGAGCTGAGACATGGAAGCAGCTCTGGCAGCCCCAGAAGCCAAGGTTGCTTTTCACTCAAAGACAACAAAGCGTTAGTCACAGGGCTGACTAGTCAGTAGTACTGAGCGGGGCAAATGCACATCACAAAAGCCTGCGGGGAATCTGGGTCCTGCGCCTGCGGAGTGTCCTCAGGCAGAACTCCTCACATACGCTGAGTCTCGGAGCAGGGACAACAAAAGTGTTTCCTAATTTGGACCCCTGAGTTCTTTCCCACGTAGCAAACGAGAGATGCTCAAGGGCTAATGGCTGGTTTTCGGCACAGAGGAGAACGGAGCCAAAATGTCCTCCCTCGGGGGAGGCCGGCTCTGGCACTGGGTCCCCAACCACAACCATCCCGTAACAGTGACGCCGCAGGATGGGGTTTCTAGACGACAACCCAAAGGGAGCTGGAGTCCAGCTGCAGCCTCTTCTGTCCCTGCAGGGTCCCTGCGCTCCCGGTGAAGAACTTGAATGGTACCGGCCCGGTCCACCCGGCCCTGGCAGGTGAGGTCCAGCTCAGGACTGGAAAGAAAAGCCGAGCGCACAAGGAAGCAGCCCTGTCTATCAGTGTTTGGCTCCGCCCCTAGGAGCTGGTGGGCGTTGCCAAACGACATACTCCCTACCTGGGGAGGCTTTAGCTTCAAAGAAGGCGGGGCTGAGCGGGCGGGACCCAAGTGAAATTACTGCTCGGAAGGATGGGGGCGGGGCTAAAAAGGATCCGCCTTCCAGCGACAGTAGGCTGGGTTGTGGGCGTGGCCTATGCTGCTCTACCCCTGACGTCCCTCCCCGCCCCAGGAATGACCGGGATCCTACTGTGTGCAGCGGGGCTGCCAGTGTGCCTGACGCGCGCCCCAAAGCCCATCCTGCACCCACCGCCCGTGAGCAAGAGCGACGTCAAGCCGGTGCCCGGCGTGCCTGGCGTGTGCCGCAAGACTAAGAAGAAGCACCTCAAGAAGAGTACGCCTTCTGCCCCCCTCGGGCCCTTGAACCCCATAGGCTCTTAGGCCTTGCCATCCTGCCTGCAAGTCACCCCTGCCCCCGGCCCACCCTTCTGCTCACTCCTACTGCCCTGAACGTCTGACCGCGAACCACACCATCGGGAGTAGAGCCTGGGTGCCTCACACCTGTGTTCTTACCTGTTTCTGCAGGTAAGAACCCTGAGGACGTGGTTCGAAGGTACATGCAGAAGGTCAAGAACCCCCCTGACGAGGTGAGTCCCTGGGAAGGGTCCCAGTGTGGGACCCCGCTTTTCCTGGCACGATGTCCCCAGTTCCTCAGCACTGCAGGCCACTCCTTCTGGCCTCTCCTCGCCTCTGCATTTGCCTTAGGAAGTCTCCAGTTTAAGTTTAATAGAAACATGTTTAGCAACCTTTTTTTTTCTGAAGTATTAGGGATTGAACCCAGGGCTTTGGAACTAGTAAGCTGCATATGTCCTCAAGTCGTCTTGTATTTTGAGACACAGTCTCACTAAGTCAACAAATTACCCAGGGTAGGCTCCAACTTGAAACCCTCCTGCCTCAGCCTCCCAGAATGCTGGGGTCACAAGCATGCGCCACCACACTAGGTCACATTTATCAATCTATTGATGATTGACAGTTTCATGTCACATACTTTTCACTACATGCTTTCAAGCTTTGCTTTTAAGAGTTTGGCCTTTGTCCCTGTGGTGGAGGTGGAAGGGAGCTGTCACTTCCTCCAGAATGTTCTGGAACCCAGTACCGGAGGTCTCCTCTCTCCCTCTGTAAACGGTGCCACAGAGGGGTGGTGCTGCCTGGCGTGGGGAGGAGCCCACCATCACGCAGGGCCACTGCTGACCTGGGAGGGTTCCCCTCCATGCCCCTGCAGGACTGCACCATCTGCATGGAGCGGCTGGTCACGGCGTCGGGCTATGAGGGTGTGCTGCGCCACAAGGGTGTACGGCCTGAGCTGGTGGGGCGCCTGGGCCGCTGCGGCCACATGTACCACCTGCTGTGCCTGGTGGCCATGTACTCCAACGGCAACAAGGTGTGTGTGCAAGGCGTGCCAGGGCGGTGGGGGCGGGGCAGGACCCCAGCACTCACAGCAGCCTCCCCGCCCAGGACGGCAGCCTGCAGTGCCCCACCTGCAAGGCCATCTACGGGGAGAAGACGGGGACGCAGCCGCCGGGGAAGATGGAGTTCCACCTCATCCCTCACTCCCTGCCAGGCTTCGCGGACACCCAGACCATCCGCATCGTCTACGACATCCCTACGGGCATCCAGGTGCTGGGCGCCCCGCTGGCCCATCCGGGCTGAGCCACTTCCTCTGCCCCCTCTCTGGTCTGCAGCCGCCATGGCTTACACCCCACTGTCCCCCCACAGGGCGCTGAGCACCCCAACCCTGGGAAGAAGTTCACGGCCAGAGGCTTCCCTCGTCACTGCTATCTACCCAACAATGAGAAGGGCCGGAAGGTGGGTACCGTTCGGAGCTTTGGGCGCGGGCGCTGGGGTCCCCCTGTCCCACCCCCTCCTCGTCTGCCCTTCCTCCACCAGCACCCAAACAGCAGCAGCAGCCACAGCCGCCTCGGTCACACGCCTCCTGTCCTCCTCCAGCCGCTGAGCTCTGGGTCTCCACCCACTTTACAGATGGAGAGTCAGAGTTTCGGGCAGGGCAAGTGACTCGCCCACGGCACGCCGCCGCCACCACGTGGCGGAGTCGGGATGCGAACCCAAGCCTTCAACACCACACCACAGATTGTCTGATTTTACTTTTTGTATTTCAAGAGAAGCCAGAAATTCAGATTTTCATGTGAAACCTCTAGTTTGTTGTTGTTTTGTTTTGTTTTTAATATTGTCACCGCATTCACACAGTGACTGTTTGAACGCTGTGTGGGGTGTGCACCAGGCACAAGTGGGAGCACAGTTTGAGAGCTGTTCTTCACCCCCGAAGAAACAGCTGATTTGGGGAGAGGGCAGGAAATACAAACAGGAAGGAAGTGGCCGAGCCACCAGTCCTTAGTAAGTGCTAACTCAGGCTGCCTGTGACCTGTGCCCGCCCCTAGGTGCTGCGGCTGCTCATCACGGCCTGGGAGCGGAGGCTCATCTTCACCATTGGCACGTCCAACACCACGGGTGAATCGGACACCGTGGTGTGGAATGAGATTCACCACAAGACGGAGTTTGGATCCAACCTCACGGGCCACGGCTACCCAGACGCTAGCTACCTAGACAACGTACTGGCTGAGCTCACGGCCCAGGGTGTGTCTGAGGCTGTGGCCAAGGCCTGAGGCCCGAGTCTGCACACCTGCCCTCCTGCTTCGCCCCTGGTCCGGCACACGCCTCCCTTCGCCAGGTGTGACCTGGTATCCCCAGTTCAGGGCTGGGGAGGAGCCTGCACAAGGAGCCGGAAGTGTTCCAGGGATTTTCTTGGTGGAAGTTGGGTTGACGGGAGGCCTCCAGGTCTGTTGGCTCTGACCAATAGCTCCCTGAGAGGGCCACAGAGAGAAGACCACAAACCACAGCGACCCCCCCCACACACACACACGTCCTGGTGAACACATGCACGCACACCCACGTGCCTGCACTCTCCCCAGGCTGGGGAGAAGAGACAGAGACCCAATCTGTACCCCCGCTGCCTCCGTCCAGGCTTGTCCACACCTGGGACTCGGTGAGCACTGAGGGCCTCTGGGCTCTCGGGGGACAGAGGACTTGGGAGCTTGGTCTCCCGTGCTCAGCCCCCTGCTTTATCTCTGCCGCTGCGGGGGAAGCCCCCAGACCATTGCATAGATTTCCCCAGGGTGGGGCCAGAGTGTGCAGGGATGCGAGACGTCTTCTTTTGTGCTGTGTCTGTCTCTTCCTCTTCCTGCCCCCTCTCCAGGCCTTATGTCTAGCCCACGTGAAAGCGCTCTTCTCCCTCCCCACCCCCATCCTCTACCAGGTCCTCCCAACTTTGGGATCCAAAGGCTGAGCAGGAGGAGGAGGCCTGGGTCAGGCCAGTGCGCGAAAGGGAGAGAGGACAACAAAGAGTTAATGTCCTTCTCCCGGGGAGTGGGCAGTAGGGTGGCTGATTGTCTTTAGCCAACCAGGGGCCCGTTGCCCAGGCAACTCACCAGCTCCGCCTCTGTTGATTGGCTGTCTCAGTGGAAGTCAGCCAAAATTTAAAGGGACGCCAGCGATTGCTCTTTTGAAAACTGTACCAGTCCCACTGTGGGTGGAGAAATAAATGGTCTTTCTCCTCCTCCCTCTAGTCTGTTCCTGCCAAAAGGGGGCTAGGTGGCTGTGTCTTGGGGGGCTTCCAGGAACATGGGAAATGCTCGCTTGCAGAAGAAGGGGACCTCCAGGCCACTGCCTGGAGCTGTGGAGTACAAGGTCCCTACTTTTCTTGTCCCGGAGCAAGAAGGGAGAAGGACTAAATCAGAGGAGTACACTGGGGTGGCCTGCTCTGTAACAGGAGCTCAAGGAAATGCACACACCTGCTCTCGAATAGTGATGGACAGGGCTTTCGCTGGAAGCACCTGGGCAGGAGCTGTCTAGGGACAGACAGGGCAGAGCCCAGGCTCTGCCAACCTCCCACGTGAGCCCCTGTCCTGGTTGGGCCAGTTGTGGCGCCGCTGCAGCCAATGCCGTGGGTCTGAGTGACCCCTGCTGGCCATATGTGGAATCGCGCTGTGTCTTCCAGGTTATGTTTAATGGCAGCGAGACCACTTTGAATGCCTAGTCAGGTCCTTCCTCCCCACCCCGCACCCCGCACCCCGCACACAAAACGGGGAGAGGTCCCTCGAGATCTGCCAGCCAAATGTTCCCCCAACGTAGTCTGGCTCATTCCCAAATCTCGTCTCAAACTCTAATGCAGAAACTTGCCCACTGCCCTGGGTGATGACCACCTGTATCACGGGGGAAACTTAGAAAACCCAAATTCCTGTCCCTCCAAACCTGCACACTCAGTCATTGGCTGGATGCACCCCAGGAATTGATCTCCTCCAGACAGGGTCTGAATCTGAATATCTGACCTTAGGAACTTGGGGTTGGGACCTCAGCCAGGGTCACAAAAGGATCCGTGAGGTCAGAGGATTTGAAGACACAGAAGCAGGAAGGGCTGAGACCATTTAGTGCCCATCTGGGCAACAAGGCCACATAGGCACTGGGATTTCAGGTATAGCTGTATCCAGCCGTTCTGGGCCAGGCCGGCTTTGTAGTGTGGTGAGAGGCTAGTCCAGCAGAGTAGGCTCCAGGCTCATCCATGCAGAGTAATATTCATTCAGTGCAAAGCTGGCCTGGGCTACAGGGCTTCCGTGCCCCATCTGGATGGGGTACCAGGACGAGGCACGTGTCCAGGAGTCTCCAAGCCATGGCACCAGAGAGGTACAGGACGGCCTTGAGGAGACCCCTGTGTGAGGGGACATCGAGTGGCCCTGTGGCTCTCAGCTCCTCCTCAGCAGGCCCTGTGGCTTCCTCAGGACCCCCGGCGCCCCACAGCCACCTTCCCCAGGCCCTGCCACTGAAACTCCTCGTGGGCGCGATCCAGGTCCTCCAGCACCTCCAGCAGGTGGGCTGCTGCTGCTTTCTGCCGGGCCAGAGCCTCCGAGCTGGACCCTGGGGGCACACGGGGTGTCAGGTCCTCAGGGCAGCAGCCCACACCCACCCCAGGGCCAGGCCACAGACAGGGCTTGTGTCCTGCAAACCCCCAAACAGTTCCAGTGTTCCCACAGCCCAGTAGGACCTGAAAGTGGGAGGGTAGACAGAGGGGCGCAGGCTATGGACAGAAGGGTCACCCATACCCTGCCCTGTGGCTGCTCCCGTGGCTGCGTCCAGGCTGGGGCCCTCCAGGAGCTTCATCCTGGAAGTGGACAGGGAGAAAGACAAAGGTGGGTTCTGATCCCCAGGCCCGACCGGGACCCGGGGTGGCCTGCAGCTGCAGGACAAATTCTAGGCTCCCCACGTTGTCATGACAAATAGCTGTACTGTGGCACACACTGCCGTAGCCCTGCATGGGTATTAACTCATTCAGTGATCACACTGTCACATGTATGAGGGAAGTACAACAATTGATCACTGAGACACAGAGAGACTGGTAATTTGTCTGAGGTCACACAGCATAATAATTACTGTGCACTGAAAGATAACCATGAATCCAGGTGCCTACAAAGCGATGGATTAACTCTTCTGAGCTTAGGCAGGTACCACAATTATCCTCCTTTTCTATAGGAGAAAACTGAAGCACGGAGGAGGTGGCCTGGCCAACAGATTTCCAGGCAGGCCAGCTTCGGAACCCACTCAGAAATGGGCTCAGACGGATCCTTCTCACTAAATACCAGTGACCATAGGGCAGGAAGGGAAGGGACCTAGCTGAGGTCACAGGGCAAGCGCAAGAGGCCAGGGCTTTCTGTTGCCTGACCCCAGGACGGAGCACTCTGAAGGCTCAGCTCTGCCTTAGCACCCAGACTACGCTTGGCAGGAAGGGAAGCAGGGGCGGGACATGCACCTGAGCTGGTCCCGCCCCAGCAGCAGTTGCCTGTAGACCGTCTGAGCCTCTGCGTCAGGGTCCAGCGGGTCACTCCAGTCCCCCAGGGTCACAGCCGAGTGTGTGCGGCTGCAGCCAGCAGCTGCAGGAACAGACACAGCGTCACGGGGACTCCCCGAGCACCACGGGAGGCCACATGGTCCAGGGTCCTCGTGCTCCTCCACTCTTGGGCCCCAGGCGTCGCTGCCCTCGGTTGCTGTTTCCCCTGCCTCCATGGCTGCTCCCGGGCCTAGCCATAACAGTTCAGCCTCTTCAAGAGCGGCACAGGGCCATGGAACAGCCCTCAGAGGGCCCTACGTAGCGTCAACGCATCTTACTTGAGGTGGAAGCACAGTGAGGTTAAGTGACTTGCCCTGGGCTACCCAGCCCTCCTAGGAGAAAGACCTACAGCCGACGGCGGATGGAGATGCGGAGGGCGGGGCCTGCGGCGGCCCCGCCCCTCACCTGAGCGCTCGGCTTGGAGGCAGCAGGTCCAGCGCCCGCTGCGGAAGGCCCCGGGGTGGCAGGCGGCCAGCTTGTCCTGGTTAGGGGCGCTGGCTTTGCGCAGGGCCGACAGCCACTGGTTGAGCTCGTTCACGTTCTGCAAGGGGGCGGGGTCAGGAGCTGGGGTGGCCCCAGGGCGCCCTCGCCTCTCCCCGTGGCCTCACCTTGCACTGGAGGTAGGTGGTGTGCAGGGTCCCCGCACTGTCCTGCGTCACCACCTGCATCACGTGCGGCAGCTGGAAGGCGCCCTCATCCACACGCTCCACAGCGCAGATGTGCGACACTGGGATAGAGGTGGGAACCTGGGGGCAGAGTTTGCTCTCTAGTCGGGCTGGGGACCAGGGACAGCTTCCCTGGTGGGCGAGCATCACGGGGAGGCCCTCGGGCCAAGGACATTCAGCCGTGTGTGTGTGTGTGTGTGTGTGTGTGTGTGTGTGTGCGCGCGCGCGCGCTCCCTATGTCCCACAGTCCTGCCCCATTCACTGTCTTTGAAGGAACATGGTTCTCTGGGCCTTGGTTTCTTTCAGAACCATCACCACCACAGTCGTCCTCATCATCACCATCACCACCGTCATCACCATCATCACTGCCATATAGTCATTCTACAGCAGATAGATGCAAAGTGTGAGGACTGGACCAGGCATTTGGCTCAGTGGTTCCAGCACCTGTCTCTAAAGGGCAAGGCCCTGAATTCAATTTGCGGTTCCACGAGAGAGAGAGAGAGAGAGAGAGAGAGAGAGACAGAGAGAGAGAGAGAGACACGGAAAAGAAATAAAAGGGTGGGGCCAAGGAGCCAGCGCCCCCCATGGTTGCTCAGCCCATGCAGCCAGACAGGGCCTGGGGAGCGGATGCCCGGAATCTGCTCTGCTGACAACAGAAGTGGCAGCACGGCCCTGGCCGTGGGAGCTGCCCTTGTGTCTGGGCCGCACACAGGGACAGAGCCCAGTGGGTGTCTGCTCTGTGCCCGCCCCAGGAGACACAGCTGCCCCTGTCCTGCTCACGTGTTCTTGGGACTGTCCCTGGAATGTAGGAGGTGCTCAGTCCGTGTTTGCTGAGTGGATGAATGGGGGACAGACACCAGGTCCTCCCGGCCACGCGGCTCAGCATGTCCCCGGGACACACAGGCCCTCCCCAGTCTATGTGACCCGAGCGCCTCCCCACCGGGGAGGGTGTGGCACTTTCTCCTGTCCTACCACCCTGCCCTCAGCCTGGAGCTCAGCGCTGTGAGGCACAGACTCCTCCCCTGAGGCGGGAGCTCACCTGCCACTCGGGACCCTTGGCGTAGGACAGTGTCTCGCCACTGAGCCGGAAATAGCGCTTCTTGAAGGCGAAGCGAGTGGCCAGGCCACCTGGCTCCTCCTTGCGCTTCAGCAGGAAACCTTCTCGGACGGTCACCGAGGGTGGCACCAGGGCCCTGGCGGGGCCACCGGCCTCTGGGGAACAGAGAAGGTGGGGGACAGCCAGCCAGAGGAGGAGCCCCCATTGTGAACTGCACCCCCGTGCCAGCCCAGACAGCACGCAGCAGGCAGGCAGAATGTCTCCTACCCAGGGGCCCGTGGGGCGCGGCAGGTGGCCCAGGGAGCTCAGCCCTGTGCACATCCCGGAGCGGCCTCAACCTGCTGCAGCTGGGGACTCTGCGTTCCCTCAGGCTACTCCTGAGGGCTGAGCCCTCCTGCGTCCCAACCCAAGCCCACATCCTCTTCTCCACTGCCCCTAGTCAAAGCCAAGGCCCCGCGCCACTATCCTGCCCTCGCCTCTGCTCCGCCCTCGTCCACTCCTCCTCCCTGGTCTCCTCCTGTCACATTCGGTTCCTGCCTCGGGGCCTTTGCTCTTGTGCTGCCCATGGTACTGAGCCTCTTCCTGTCCCGCTCGGGTCTCTGTCCTCATGTCACCAAGTGCAGCCATCACTTGGTCCCGCCCTAACACACACATGGCCTGGTCTTGTTACACTGCCGTCCCCACTTCTGTGACAGCAAGATCTCCTGCCACCTTTGCTGCTGTGTCCCGAGAGTCCAGAAGGGTGCCTGTCACATGGGAGGCACTTAACGGATCTTTGCTGGCAGCGTGCGCCCTAAGCCATGCTCCCAGCCAGGTCCCCATACTGGAAAGGATAGCCCAGAGGACAAGCTTTGAACTCTGTTCATCTCCAGGAAATGTCAGTTGATTGACTAACTGATCCACAGGCCCATGGCCTCAGTGCTGAGGAAGTGGGGACTAAGCAGGTCAGAGACAGTGATCCGTATTCCTAGGAAAGTGGCAGGGCCACGGGGGCTCACCCTCATCCTGCACATCCACCAGCTGGTCTAGGAAGTCCCTCACACGGGCAACGCTCTGCAGCAGGAAGGGGTGCAGGGGTGCCATCCACAGCTCCTTGCCCTGGCCCAGCTGCTGGCCCAAGTTGCCGATGCTCTGCACAGCCTGCAGAAGAGGCGGGTGCCAGGGCTCAGTCATGTGGACCAAGGGGACCCAGAGCAGGGCCAGAGTCCAAGCGCTCAGATCAGTGCTCGGGGAAAGAGGCATGGGCCAACCCAGGCCGGGGGCATCTGCTCTATCCTCCCTTTATGGAATCTGCACCCAGGGCCTTTAGTCTGTTCCTTCCAAAGCCAAGACCTACCTGGGCTTCCCAGTCCTGCCCCGTATCCTCAGAAGTCCATGAGAATCTCAAGGTGTTGCTAAGGACTGTCTAATTCATACTAAGGTGTAAGGGATTGCTAGCCTGCTTTTCACACCCCCTGGAAGGCTAATTATAAAAAAGCAACCCGGAGAGCTAGAGGAGGGCACTAGCATGGGCTGCGGAGGGTGGGCTTCACACACAGGCTCCTCGGGCATCTGAGGATCTGCTCTTGCTGCATTTCTTCCTGGCTGGAGGGGCCTGTGGGGCGGCACCTTGGCGAGCAGCAGCAGGGAGCGGCTGGTCTGGGGGTCTGCGTGCTGGTCCCGGAGGTCGAACAGCTTCGGCGTGAGGATGGCCGGCGCGAAGAAGCGCAGGAAGAGAAATCCACTGACAACTAGGTACTTCATGTCCTGCGGCAAGAAGAGCAGGTGAGGCCCGGGACCTCCACCCGGCCGGGGAGACCGAGAAAGCAGGGACAGAAAGGGGGCTCCAGAGGGGTTGGGAGCAGCAGCTCAGGGAGGTGTCCTGGCCTGCCGAGTTCCCGCCTTTCTGAGCCTCAGTTTGCCCAGTGGAGAGTGGGGTGAGGATACACATCTTGCAAAGTCAGCCGAACCGTCTTCACAGGGCAGAGGATGCAGCCTCGGGACGGGGGTTCCCGTCACCCACTTTCCACGGCCAACACACAGCTCCGGGCGCCAAAGCAAGTCAGCAGGCCTAGTGGTCATGGCGGGCCAGCCTGCCCAGACTCGCTCACGCTCAGAGGGCTATCGTCCCATCACAGAGCAGAAACTGAGGCCGAGAGGGAGGTCATCTGCCCAAGGTCACGGGGCTTCTGGGCAGAGTCAGGACTCACACCCAGGTGGGGGCGGGATGTGGACACCAGCCTCAGCTCTTACTCCGCCCTCCGCCCCAGCTCCAGCAAGCGCTCACCCAGCGCCTGGACACACCGGAACGCTCACATGTGGTCCTCATGTCACTCTGAGGTGGGGTACAGCACCCCGCTTCCCAGAGGAAACCGAGGCTCCTGGTGAGTTTCACCCAACGTGCTACAGAGCCCACCCTGGCCATGCCCAGCCCCCGCCCTGCCCTCCGGTGCCCTCCCTGGGACCCAGCCTCGCCCTGAGCCTGCTCCTATCCACTAGACTTGCTGGGATAAACAGAGCCACAGAATGTGCCCCGTGTTTATTTCTGGGTGGCATTCACACCAAGATAGTCCCTGCCCTGGGCCTGTGCGGCTTCCTGGCTAGGAAGGAGCTGGCCACTCAGCTGCCAGAAGGACTCCCCACCATCCGGAACCCCAAGCTGTCCCCAGAGCTGCCACTTATCACCAGCCCCGTCAACTCCCTTGTCTTTACATCTTGTGGGGGGTCGGGGGACAGGTGTCAGAGCAGCCACCGAAGGGGCCACCCCGGGTCCCAGTGCCCACCCTCGTGGGCCTGAGGAAGTCCCTGCTCCTCACGCCCATGGGGGCTGAGTCATGGGGCATGCTGACTGGGAGCGGCCCCCCTCTTCCCCTCACTTCTGGCTGCCACAGCTGCGTCCCACTTAACACCTCCACGGCAGCCAGGTGACAGGCGGGCAGGCAGAGGGGTGTCAACCAGCCCCACTAGCGGGGAGGAGGGGCAGGAGTGGCCCAGCCAGACCCTGGGGGACTAAGTCTGGGACTACCACCAGGGACCAAGGTGCTTTGACCTCTCTGGGCCTCAGTTTCCTATGTGAAAATAGGAAGTGTGGGGAAGGGGCCTCCAGCGCCCGCTCCCAGCCCAGGCTCCGGGAATTGGGCTGGTCCCTCTCTTCCTGCAAAGTGAACCTGAGGGCTGCGTCGGTTACTTTCGCACAGTGTGAGAGTGAGTCTCACCAGATGTCACTTGTCAGTGAGGACGACAGCCACCTGGGAAGATGGGCTGAGGGTGAAGCCAGAGGGCCACCCACCCCTAGATGTGCCGGTCACCCAGAGTGGTTCTGGTTTGTTTAGATGAATTAGGGCGAATGCTCTCTTCAGTCCTGAGGAGGCAAGCCAGGGCCTTCGCCCGGAGCTGCATCCCCAGCCCTTTTTACTTTTTTTTTTTTTTTTTTTCACTTTGAGACAAGGTCTCACTAAGTCACTCAGCTGCTGTGACCCCCTGCCTCAGCCTTCCTTAGTGCTGGCCCACAGGCACGTGCCACCAGGCCTAGCAGGGCTGACATTTTAAAAATGAGAAACTTCGGATAAAATCTAGGATGCTAGTTTAAAACCAAGAGCACTGTTTGAACTGTGGCTACCCCAGGCCTCATTTCCCCAAGGACACTGTGGTTTAGGGCACTCCTTTAGAGGACCTGTGGGGGCTGCCATTTCCACAGGCTCCCCCATTCTCTGCTGACCCAGAGAACCTGTGTTCAGACCTCACCTGCCTGACCTTGTAGTATCTGGGTTTCTGACCTTCTCATAGAACACAGAATGGCAGCAGAACCCTTTTAGACCGTGTGTGTGTGTGTGTGTGTGTGTGTGTGTGTGTGTGTGTGTGTGTGTGTGAAACAGGATCTTGTTTTGTAGTCCTGGCTGGCCTCAAACTCATAGCAATCCTCCTGCCTCAGCCTCCCAAGTGCTGGCATGACAGATGTGCACCACCATGCCCAGCTATTTCTGCTGGGCACCAGATCCCCTCTGCACCCCCACCGCTGTGCTGGGCTGTGGTGTTTAATGAAGCAGGAGCCAGTCCTTACCCGCTGTGCAACTTAATCTCTCTGGGCTCAGTATCCTGCTCTGTAAAATGGATATAATACTGAAATCTATTTCACAGGGGGAGTGTGAAGATTAGAAAATAAAGATATAAATCGCTTACAGTAGGAACTGGTAAGAGCTGCACAGCACGTGAGCAATGTGGTCATTAATGCCATTACTACCATTATTATTGTCAGAGCCCCGATGCCCCAGGCCCTGCCCCCTTCAGCCAGAAGATGGCTGGACTCCAGCCCCTGTGTCGAGGCCTGGAAGTTACCTGGTGGTCGGCGGCAGGGAAGCGCTCCTCCACGCACTGCTGCAGCCTCCGGAAGGCCAGGCGCATGGCAGGCGGACAGCGCCCTGCAGAGCCGACCATGGCGTCCACGATGAGCCCCAGGTAGCCGGTCAGCAGCCCCAGGCTGGTCTCCCGCACCTGCTCCTCCGAGGGCGCGCCCTTGAAGGAGATCCTCCTGAGGGCACAGAGCCGCTCAGTCTCGGGGCTCAGAACCGAGCCTGGGCTGAGCACCCTGCATCCCTTTCCCACGTGGATTCCTGCTGTTGTTGCTTAAGCACACTGAGCCCACCCCACCTCTGACCTCTGCAGCGGCTGTCCCATCTGCCTGCGGCATTCCTGTCCCTGCGTTCGGTTTAAACATCACCTCCTCCCAGCAGCCATCCTACCCATCGCTAAACATCCTCAGCATGCCTGTGTCAGGCTCCTGCCCAAGCCCAGGGACTCTGCACTTGCTGTGTCTGCCCCCTGCCTGGACAGTCTCCCCCCAAGTCCCCATGACTCGCTCTCTCACTGCCCTCACGTCCCCTTCACCGTGAAGCTGTGCCTGCCACCACCCTGTGGCACACTGTGATCCTCGGCCTGGCTTTACTCTTTCCTTGACCACACTTAATCTTCTCTCTCATTTGTCTGCCCCAGAATGAGGCAGCCCCAGGGCTCACCAATGGCTGTGGCACATCCTGTCATGTAACCCTCATGGCGACGCCACGGGTTAAGCAGCCTCCCGACTGCAGAGAGACTGCCTTGAGCACCACACAGCCGAGCGTGGGACTAATGACTGCCCAGGCCCCGCCCCTTGGAGCCACAGATGACCCTGCCGCTCTGCTCAGGATCTGAGTTCAAGTCCCAACTTTGCAGCTGTGTGACCCTAGGCAGGTGCCCTAACGCTCTGAGGCTGTAGAGCAAGGTCCCGACACCTGGCTCAGGGTGGGGGAGCGCAGGCAGGCAGGGAGCTCCTGCGGGAACCACTACACTGCACAGCCCGAGGGCGGGGCTCGCGGGAGGCTCCAGGGAGAGCAAGTGTGCCCTTGGCTCTGCTCACCGGGCCCGGCCCAGGTCCATCTTGCCGGGGTCCAGCTCCATATACTTCTTCTCTTCAAACACGCGGTTGATGACTGGCTTCAGCACCTCGTGCAGGTAGCGCATGCCCACGAGCTGGGGGGGGGGTGCACAGGTGACGGTGGGCAGGGCAGGGGCGGGGCCTCAGGGCAGCCAGGACGCGGCTGCTGCGGGGTGGGGGCGGGTCCCCGGGGACCACCGAGGGTGAGGTGGGGGCCCACCTTTCGGGGTTCACACCGTGTGGGGAAAGGTTCAGAGCGAGGTAGTGGAGCCTTAGGCCAGCCAAGCTCTGCGTCTGGCTGAGCACTGGGAAGGGGTCCCACATGCACACCGCAGCCGCCACTGGGACACTCTAGGCAGACACCTCACCTTCATAAACTGCTCCACGGCCTTGGACGCCAGAGAGTTAGAACGGAAGAGGGTGTTGGGGTCCGCTGGGAGAACACAGGGAAGTGTTTGCCGGGAGTTGGGGGCTGGGCTAGCCTGCGCCCACCACCGAAGGTGGGCGTCATGTCCTTCCAGCCCCAAGAATCGGTGTAGCGCCCCAGGGTGGTCACGCAAGTTGCCTGTGGTCTCACAGCTCACAAGCAGCAAAGCTGGGAGTGCTCTCCAGTCCCTGGAGTGCACAACGCACGGACCCATACCCAGGAGCCCGGCCGCAGCCCGCACGTGCCCGCATCTCCCTAGGGCCCCTCCTGTACACCCAACCTTGGAGAGTGACTTCAGGGGGCCCTGCGGGGACTCACTGGTCCGAGCCACCTCCCGCCGGGTCAGATAGTCCAGAAAGGGCCCGGCCAGACCCTGGCCAAGAAACAGCTTCACCAGCTTGGTGGCGAGGTCCTGGCGACAGTCCCCTGAGGTCAGCTCCTCCAGCACAGCCAGGGGACTGGAAGTGTCCTCCTGGGGGATGGCAGGAGGCAGGAAGTGACCTGGGTGCTGGGGCGCCCAGGCAGAAGAGCCCCGCAGCCCGGCGGGCCGGCACACGCACCCACCTCGGGCGGGCCCCGCACCGACTCCAGCAGCAGCGCCGTGAGGGGCTGGTAGCAGCGGGAGGGCAGGACGCGGTCCTGGGCCAGGCGCACCTTCAGCCGTAGGGCGCCCAGGCTGCCTCTGCCGGGGCAGATCGCAGGTCGGCAGGTGTGAGCCGGGCGGGAGCACGGACAGGAGCGCAACCAGACAGGTGTGAGCAGGTGTGGCAGACATCGATAGGTGTGGCAGACATCGATAGGACAGACACCCACTGTGTAATGGTGTTGCCAGCATGGAGAGATCAGGCCAGCGTTGGCAAATGTGTGCGGGCAAGTGCACAGGTGTGCACAGGTGTGAACTGACGCCAACAGGTACAGAAGGGAACACGGAAGTATACAGTGTGGCCGGTGTAAATAAGCACAGGGGACAAGTGTGGCGGGAATGGGAGGACCCGGAGTTCAGAACACATCACATGTACACCGGTGGGTGGGAATAAAGTGACCCCAATCGTGTGCATCTGGGCATACCCGAGAGACTCCAAGACACTTCTTAAAGGGCATGGATGATGGACGGGCGGGCCAGCCAGTAAGACTGCCTGGGCTGACCTTGAGGCCCTGCCCCCAAGGTCCCAGGCCCGCCCCTCCCTCCTCACCCACATTACCCAAAATCCTCCTCGGCCCTGGGGAAGGGCTGCAGGCGGAACCAGCCATTGGGTGGTTTGTGCTGCAGGACCTGCGGGGAGAACTCCACCTGCAGGGGAGAGACAGCCTGTCTGGCCCAGGCTTCACCCACCCTGGGGGAAGAGCTCAGACTGCCACCCACAGAAGGCACCTTTCCTCTCTCCTGGTCCTTCTGGGGACACCTAAACACGCTCTATCAGCCCCGGAGAAGCCGGCGGTATCAGCACCCTGCACCCGACCCCAGCCCCTTTCCAGGTCTGGACATTTCGAGTTAGTGGAGTCTCTGATCTGCTTTGGGGGCCACCTTCTTTCACCACATTTCATAGCTTCAAGGCTCACCCATACTGCAGCACGGATTGCTGTTTCATTCCTTTTCAAGGGTAAGCAATATTCCACCATGAGGATAGGCCACATTTTGTTCGTATGTTTGTGGACATTTGGGCTGTGCCCACTTCAAGCTGCTATTGAACATTACTCTGGAAGTTTGTGGGCGGACAGAGGATTTCCTTTATCTCAGTAGCTGTCTGCATGTGGAATTGTGGAGTCCAATCGCAACTCTGTCTTTAACGGTTTGAGGATCCGCCAGCTGTTCTCCAAGGCAACCGTGACCACGCCTCCCCTCCCCCTCCAGTCTTGCCACCTTCCAGGACACCATTTCATTCACAGGCACGGAGGGGCAGCGGCAGCCACACCCATCTTACGGATGGAGGAGGAGGGGAAGACCTTGCGCTCAGGTAGAGGATTCCAGGAAGTTTGGGCTCATGTTCAGGGGTTCAGTTCAGAGTTTTGAACTCACTCCTGCCTCTGCCATTTCTGTCCTGACGTGAGAAAGCCGCTGCACCTTCTGGAACCTCCATCATCCAGCTGACTAGGGGACCCTGACCAGCCAGCCCACATATCTGTCCTCTCAAGTCTCGGGACACTCAGCCTGTCTTGTCCCTCTGCCCCAGAGGCACTGGGGAGCCACAGAGGGTGTTAAGGGGAGGGACGCTCACCATGCCCAAGAAGTCGTTCTTGCCCACCATGTCCCAGTCCCACAGTTCCACACGCAGTGGGGTGGGGTCCCCTGGCATCTCCCGGAGCTCCAGTACCTCATCCCAGTGTGGGAAGCGCGTCTTCTTAATGGTCTGGCACAGAGGAGTGGCCAGAAGTGAGGGGCGGATGGGCCACCCCTGCAAGTGCCACCCCACCCCCTGCTGGCTGCTCACCGAACTCTCCAAGCTCTGGCTGCCCCAGAATACGCGTGCAAATGGATCCGATGTACCAGACAGGTCCCGGGGGGCCAGGTCCCTGGGGACAGAGCAGTCGAGGCTTGAGAGGATGCGGGACCCTCGAAGACCAGAGGTGGGCCTTGAACCGAGGTGCCAGAAAGAGTGTGCAAATGCTACTGGTTTCCATGGCAACAAGCCACCCAATCCCAGCACTCTGATCACCTCCTGCACTCCATGAGGTAGCACTAGTCTCTTCATCTTTCCAAATGAGGAAACTGAGGCACACAAAGGTCAAGCCCAACTTTACAAGCCCAGCTAGTAAAGGTGTCGTGCAGAGGGAAAAGGCTTCGCCAAGGCCCTAGAGGGGACTTCGTGCAAGATTTCCAAGGTGAGCTCTGAGTGGCACCAGGAAAAGTCACTTTACCTCTCGGAGCTTCTGTTTTCTCATCGGAGAAATGAGAATAATAGAAGACCAACAAGATCCCATGCGCCAGGGGCAAAGGGGATATGGGTGCAAAGCGCTCAGCACAGCACAGCACTTACTCCCTCAGCAAACACGCATTCCCCACACTCTACTTAATAACAAAGGGAAGACAGGAGACAGGAAGCCCTGGGTTCTGGTTGCCATGACAACTCAAAAGCCTCACCCAAGTCAGCTTCCTGCCTCCTCCCTGAGGCCCCCAAATCCACAACCACCACCCCACCCCACTAGGGGCTGCTTGCTTCCTCTTCTGTTTCCTTCGCAGCCCAGCTCCGCATCCAAAGGCTTTGGTTTCCTAGGAGCCTGCACGGTTGCTAAGCGACAGCAATCGGTCCCTCACACTCACGAGGATCCTGCACAGACCTGTGGCTGGGGAGGGGGCCCTGGGCAGAAAGCACTGAGGGGCAGCGTCCGCTGCCTTGTGGTTTGCCCCACCCAGACTCCCGGAGCCGGCCTGGGGCTGAGGCTGGGGCAGAATCTAGAGGTGGTGAGAGACTCAGAGAGGACAAGAAGGGCTTCGTGGTCACACAGCGAGCTAGAAATAGATTCTTCCCAACCTGGCCTAAATAGTGGGGGAGAGATGTGTGGGGAGAGGCAGGAGGGAGACGGGAGGGACCCAGGGAAAGGAAGGATGCGGGAGAGGGAAAGGGAGGAGATTATAGGGATGTCCCCAACTGGTGGCCCTGGGGACTGTCTGTGGGGTTTGTTGTCCCCATCTACCTTCCTTCCAACTTTTCTCTGGGACAGGAGCCACCCTGGCTCACTGTCCAACCATCGGCATGTCCCTCTCTTCCCTCCCCGCCCAACCAGAGGGCGAATGTGCTCAGAAATCACCTTGTGTCCTGAGGGATTCCAGGACACTGTTTGAGCAGCCAAGACTACCAGGGCCCTTGTGTCCCCTTGGGAGAGGCTGTCTAGGAAGGAAGCTCACACCCAAGACAGCACAACCGAGGACAGATTCTGGCTGACACCACTGAGCGCCTGGATCCAGCCACACCTGACACCACCTGCCAATCATGTGAGCCAGTGTGGTAGCTCTTCACTGAAGCCAGGAAGGACAAAACACCTTCCCGATGTAACTTGGTTCATATACCTACAACTCATCTACCTGGCCATCCTGGGGTCAGACGTCTTGCTTACTCCTGAGGACCCAACAGGACTTTGCCTGTGACTTGTCCGGGACCTTGGTGAGCTTGGGCTGTGTGTGCACCTAGGATCCCACTGTGAGCCCAGACATGCCCTAGCGGTGAGGGTCCCACGGCCAGCAGCAGGGGAGACCCAGGCCACATCCACCGAGACCCACCTGGCCTGCAGCAGGTGGCAGCGAAGGCAGCGGCCCTGAGTGTCCTGCAGCAACTGCACCGCCAGACGGACTTCGCCCTGCACCTCGGCGTCCGGGTTCACACGGCTCAGGTTGATCCAGCTGTCGATCCCTGAGGGCACAGGTGCCACATTAAACGTCCTCATGAGTGTGTAAGCTTGAGGCTTCCATGGCCAAGGGTTTAGCTCAATGGTTCTGGCGCCTGCCTTGCAAGGGCAAGGTCCAGAGTTCGATCCCCAGTAACCACATACCATAGTGCTGGGTGTGGTACCTCCCACCTGTAATCCCAGCACTCGGGAGGCAGAGGCAGGAGAATTGCTGTGAGTTTGAGGCTTGCCTGGGCTACATAGTGAGCTCAGGGCAAGCCTGTCTCAAAACACAAATATTTTTTTAAAAGGGCTGGGGCTAAAGCTCAGCACGCAGGCCCTGGGCTTAATCCCCAGTGCCACAATAAATGTGTGAATGAGCCAATGAATGTATTAGTGACATGACCCCAAGGAGTGGGAGCCCATCCTGCCGCTGGTTACTCCCGAGGACTCCTGCTCCCTGTGTGTGTAGGGATTGAGGCACTGGGAAACTAAGGCCCTGGTCACTCAGGGTGTCCTCTGTCACTGTGGCCTCCAGGTCTCGGATCCCATCAGCTCTCTTTCTTTCTCACAGCACCAGACTCTTGACTAATCGTGTCTCTCCATCCCACGGGGACCTGACACTGCAGTCGGTCTCCCCTTTACTCCCTGTCCCAATAACACAGCTCTGATCACTGTCCTGCTCAAGGACCACCAGGGGCTCCCCGCTGCCTCCACAGAAAGCCCAGCTTGCCGCAGACAGGCCCCTGTCATCAACCGAGCCAAGGGCTCCATCTGTTTCTGCTGTCGCCCGACCAGGGAAGAGAACCCAGCTCGAAGCACCACCCTTCCCACCTTGACCTGGCCAGCCTGCACCATCCTCCTCACGGCCCCGGGCCGCCCAGGCTGCCTACTGTGCATCTGTGCAAGGCCTGCTATAAAGTAAACAGACCCCACCACCCAGTCCTCTGCCCTCGCTCCTATGCTGTGTGAATGAACCCATTTTCTTTCCCTCTGGAGCCCAGGAACCCCTCCAAGCCCAGCCCAGACCTCACCCATTTAACCCCTGTCCCTTTGCCTTTCCGAGTGTGTCCAGACTGGAGGGGGCCCCACCCCGGCCAGAGCCATTATCCTCCTGCCGTGAATGGAGATGGGGCGGCACACACTGTGCAGGGCTGCGGGGACACCGCTGAGGTCGTAACACCACTTTAGCCCTCGTGAAGTTACAGCCGTGACGCGCTTGAGAGCCAGCACATAGTGGGTTCATGACCTCTCGTGAGAAAGGGGACCACTTGGGAGACGGTGCTGAGACAAGCTGTAGACAAGAGCAGTGAAGCTGTCTCAACCCCACACCTTACATCTGGCTGGATTCCAAATAGGTCAGACACTTAAATGTTAAAAAATGAAACACATGGTTGCTAGGAGGCATCAGGCGGAAAAAAATTTTTTTGCTAGCAGACATCACCATGCCTGCCTGTAATCCCAGCTCCCTGGGAGGCTGAGGCAGGAGAGTCACAAATTAGAGTCCAGGCTGGGCAACTTAGCAACTTAATGAGACCTTGTCTCAAGAAAAAAGATAACAAAGGGTGGAGAGGAGCTTGGTTCAATCTCATTACCAAAAATACTAACCTTAAACTTAGAGTTGGAAGGTTTTCTTTTTTGTTTGTTTGTTTGATTGATTTTTCGAGCGCTGGGGATCAACCCCAAGCCATATGCATGCCAATCAAGTTGTGCACCCTGAAATACACCCTTAACTGGAGGGAAGATCTTTGTGTGTATAACGAAAATCAAGAGCGCATGCGTGTACATACACATGCACACATATGAAGTGAAGCTGACTATTAATAAAAGAAAAATTACTATATAGAAAAATTATAAGCAAGGTCAAAATGTAGGAGACAGAAATATTTGAGGTTTATAAGACAGATCCTAAGTTAATTTCCCTAACATATAAAGAGTTCCTGAAAAACAGTAAGAAAAGGTGAAGGAACCAGTTAGCCAAAACACACATCTAATATGGTCAGGAGGGCCCAAAGTGATCCTGAATGTATTTAACATACAAAAACAAGTTCAAGGGCTGGGGATTTAGTTCAGTGGTTCCGGCACCAGCCTTGCAAGTGCAAGGGCCCGGGTTCGATCCCTGGTAACCACAAAAACAAGTTCAATCTCACACAGAAAGTGAAATAAAGCCACGCCTGGAGGCATGCTTCCCCTTCCACACGCAGGATGCAAACACCTGATAATTAACTGTCCACATTGCTGTGGGGCTGGCACACGCTGCCCTCCTCTGCAGCAAGTCATTTAGCAACAACTCGTACAAATGCGTGTGTGTGGTTCCAGAGCCACCTGTGAGGACCTGCCGGGCAGGCTGGGAGCTCCCATGTGTGTGAAATTATACCGGCTCCAGGCTATTTACTGCTGCTCTGTTTGAACTAGGAAAACACTGTGAACAATGCACCTGCTCCGGAGAGGAGCTAGCCAAGCGCATAATGGTACAACCGCGCTACAAAGTCCCGTGATGTCCTGCGAAATGCAAAGACTGCAGAAACTCTCGCAGTGGGCTAAGTCAGGCACGGTGACACACCCTTTTAATCCCACTGCTCTGGGAGGCTGAGGCAGGGGGATTCAAAGTTAGAGTCCAACCTGGGCAACTTTGCTATTTAGTGAGAGACTGTTTTATAACAAAAAACAAAAGCTCAGTGGGAAGACCCTGGGTAAGATGACAGTGGGGTGGGGAAGCGAAATGGAGGAAGAAGGAGGGAAAGGAGAGGAGAGGAGAGGAGCGGGGTCTCCTGAGGAGCCGAGCACAGTGGAAGGGAAGGAGTCTGAGAGGGGAGAGCTTTGCGTCGTGCTACAAGGCGAATACTGAACTATGTAAATGAATGAATGACCCCGCCCTCTGGCTCCGTGCCCCAAGCCCTCACCCACCTCGGGGGTCCGCTGTGATGGCCTCCTTGCTCAGGGAGATCTTGCCGATGATGTCATCGTGCCTACAGATGGTGCAGGGAGTCAGAGTCCAGGACCTGCCCACCCAGAGCAGGCTGCCCGTGCTGGGCGGTGCATGGCTGTGTGGTGGGGCTTCGCCTGCTCTCCTCTTGGGCCCAGGCCTCATCCCCACACTCACCCGACTGTGTCCTCATCCAGCACGTAGAAGGCCAGGTGGTGGAAGTCCAGTGGTAGGTGCACCGTGTACTCCTCCCCCCAGAAGGGGCTCAGGCTGCGCCACACAGTTGCTGTCCTGCAGGAGGGAGCAGGGGACAGGTACACGGCACAAATACAAGCTCAGAAACCCCACACAGACACACACACACACATACCCAGAACAGGATCGCACATGTACACACACTTGGAATCCAGACACACACCCAGATCCCCAGGGATACACGCAGAGGGAGAGACACACCCAGAGACGCTGGGCTGTCAGACACAGGCACGCACTTGCACACGTGCACGCACACACACACACACACATGCACATACACACACACACAATTTCATTAATTCCCCTGGGCTGTGGGAGAGATTCTCTCCTGGAAGTGGGTGGGTTGAGTGGCATCTGTGTGGGGCTGGGGCTGGGGCTGGGGGATCAGGGAGGTTTCCTGCAGGAGTAGGCCACGCAGAAGGGAGAGAAATAAGGACAAGTCTTCCAGATCCTCCGCACAGCAAGCACAAAGGCCCTGAGGCAGGAATGGTAAGAAGGTGAGAGGT
This sequence comes from Petromus typicus, assembly GCA_004026965.1. NCBI lineage: Eukaryota > Metazoa > Chordata > Mammalia > Rodentia > Petromuridae > Petromus > Petromus typicus. The sequence goes on from PVIR01002591.1 coordinate 93,426, forward strand.
ATGAATGGTAAGAAGGTGAGAGGTATGAATGGTAAGAAGGTGAGAGGCAGCAGACAAAAAAGCAAGACACCTTGAGATCACTCCAGGCTTTGCAGCAGGCAGCAAGGGGGACCACAGGATGGCTAGGGGCCCAGACAGGCCAGAAACGGGGACGTACATACACACATATGCGCGTGCGCACACCCTGGCCACTCCGCACAGCCCAGGGGCACGTTGAAGCTTCCTCCCTGCTTCTCACCCCAGGCTCTTCCCACTCCAGGTCCCCTCAGGCTTCCCAGAGAAGAAAAGATGGCAGCTGAGATCACACAGAACAGCCCCTGGGGCCTGGGGCACGGGGCCCTGGTCTGAGCTGGGGGATAGTGGAATGCGATGGCCAGCCCTTCCGCAGTGCAGGCAGCCACCCCCCGTCCCCGCCCATCTGGACCAGAACCAGCCCGGAGCATCCTGATCCTGCCGTCTCCATAGGAACCAAGGCCTCTGCCGGCCGCCCACCCCTCAGGCCTGCAGGGACCGCACTGTCCCCTGGCCTGTGGGGGTGGAGATTGGTCTACACGCCACCCAGCCCCACTGTGTTCAGACTGGTACCCATGTGCGTGCCCAAATGCACATACACCCTGCACCCACTACATACGCACCAGCCCTGGGGCCTGCTCACCCACCAGAGCACACACACACACACACACACACACACACACACACACACACGCTCACCAGCGTTCACACCAGCCCTGCAGCCCCCACACAGCCTCATGAGCAGACCCAGCTGGCAGGCACACACACACACATTCACACACACACGCGCGCGCACGCACACACTTGCTCACGCACACATGCTCAGTGCCCACAGCACCCAGCAGGCCCGGAACCAGCCGGGCCAGCCAAGCGTGAGCTGCCCGCCCCCAGGGAGGCCACCGCAGGAGGCGCGGCTGGCAGCGGCTGAGTCAGCCTCAGGAGTGGCAGGGACATGCCAGGGACATCATGGGTCCAGAGGAGGCTAGATGGGGACAGCAGTCGGAGGGACAGGAACGCGGCCCCCACCTGCAGGCCCACAGGTCCCAGGAAAGATGGCCCCCCAGCCCCTCTCTTCTCCGAAGGTGAGTTCCGCCCCCTCACCTGGCCACCACCTCGTCGTCCACCTTCACCAAGCAGTAGGGGTCGCTGCTTCCAGACCTGTGGGAGTGAGGGAGCCCTGGCACCCTTGGAGAGGGCGGGGCCTGGCCCAGAGTCACACACGCAGCAAGCTCAGGGCTGCGCAGGACTTCGGAGGACAGCAGCACAGATGCCACAGCTGCCCGAGCCACCCAAGTGTGCACTGGGGGTTTACATCCACGAGAGTGGGACCCCGAGGCTGGGAGTCCTGGCCCCACACAGCCCACAGCACCGGCCAAGAGCGCGTGCCACCCCTCACAGGGTAAGTCCCTTCCCTGTGCCTCAGTTGCCCTGCTCTGTCAAGTGGGCATAATGACAGCACATACTTCCTAGAACAGGTTGTAGGCACCAGCCATGGGTCCCAGTCCTCAATGCCACTCTCTAGGACAAACTCTGCCCTCTGCAGGGTGGCCCTGTGGGCATAGACCAAGGGATTTGGACCTCAAGACTGAACCACTACGAGGTATGCTCCCTCCCTGTGTGCAGCCCTGAGTGCCAGGCTAACCCAAGCCAGCTCACCAATCCTCCCTTCATATTAGTAGTCACCAGCAAACTTGGAGTTGTCCAGAGGCCCTTCTTTCAAAGCCAAGTGTAAAAGTCACCTCCTCATAGGGGCCATCCCTGACCACCACTGTCCTGTCTATACCTCCAGCCTAGGCCAGTGGCACAATACCAGCTCTTTGGTAGGCTGAGGCAGGCAGGTCACTTGAGCCAAGGAGTTCGATGCCAGCCTGAGCAACACACCAAGACCCCATCTCGATACATAAATGAATAAACACAGAAGACAGAGTGCCCAAATCACCTTGCTGCCTATTTCTCTGTTTCATGCCTGTCTTGCCTCCCCATCCCTTGCAAGTTGTGGACTCTTGGGGGGAGCTGGCTCCCTGTCCCCCTGGCCTGGACCTGTCCCTGCAGAGATATTGCTGAATGAACAGACAGGCGGAAGAACAGGGATTCCCACCCGAGCTGAGGCTACGCCTGGGCTCTAGCCAGTGCCTCCCAGGCCCCCCCCCCAATCTTCTCTTCTTCCCAATCTCCCCACCGCCACCGGATTTGGACCTTAAAACTGAACCACAAGCCCACTGCAGATGCCAGATGTCCCAGGGGCTCCAGGGGACAGCAAGCAACAGAGCCTCAGTCCCTATCCGGATGCCCACTTGTCATGGGTAGTGCCTTGTCCCCCTCCTCTGTCAAGTCCCAGCCTCCGTCTCCTCAACGGCAGCCTCCATCCAGCTGGCTGGGGCCCCAGAGCACAGGGCTGACAGCTCTCCCCACCGCCCGGCTGACCCCAGGCCCTTCCTCGGAGCCGAGCCCAGCCTGACTGTGGGCTCTGACGCACAAACTGCTTATCGAGCTCCTATCAGGTAGGGGCGATGGCCCGGGGGAGGAGCCAGCCTCTCTCAGACCCCGTCTCTCCCCAAAACCTCTAGCCTCTCTCACGACCCTACCCAGCCCAGCCTGGCACCAGAACGTGGGTCCTTTAGCCACCATCTAGCCAGGCTGGTTGTTCGGAGTGTCAGTCAGTGCCCAAACCCTAGCTGTGTGACCTGGGGTAAGCAACAGCTTCTCTGGTCCTCAGTTTACCCATTTGTAAAACAAGGATTCCAATAAGACCACAGGAAGTGTTCAGTGCAGGACCTGCCCTGCAGCTACTGTCAGCAACAGAAATAACTAAAGCCACAGCAGAGGGCTGGTCGCCCCTTAAACCAGCCAGGCTCAGCCCCAGTCTGGCCTTTCCCGTTGGAGAACGGGAGAGAACCCATCTCAGGGACATCTCCACGGGCACCAAGATCCCAGCATGTTCTGAAGATGGGAGTCAACAGCCCGGGAAACTGAGGCAGGGTAGCTGGATCCCCAGGTGGGTCACAGTGAGTGTCTCACCCTTGTTCAGGGTTGTGGTCCCAGGGGCTGAGGGGAAGAGGGGGCTGGGACACAGCCTTTAGCCAGGCTCAGGGTGGGAACCCAGCTCTGGCAACGTTCCTTTAGCCCTTGCCAGCTGCCAGGACTTCAAGGCCACCAAGGGTCCCTAAACTAATTCTCACGGGCGGCAAAGAGACATCTCAAAAAGAGGGTGGCCGGGGTTTGTTCTGTCCTCTCTGCCTCGACTTCAGGTACGTGTTTATTTAGGCTAACTGATGGGGGGCTGAAATCGCTCTAGCTGTCCCCACACCTTCCCCACAGCTACAGAGCTGGGGGGCAGCAGAGGCAGGAGACTCCCCACTGGAGCCCCAACCTTGTCCTGGGCACAGGTCCCAAATCCTCTTCCTGTTCACCTGGCTCACAGCAGCTCCACACAGCCCCTCACCCTCACCGCCCAAAAACAGACCTGGCTCAAGCTCCCCTTGCCCACAAGGGAAAAAGGGGCTGGGGGAGTGGGTTCAAGGTCACCCAGCAACAGCCTCCCAAGGGTGCCACACCTCTAGGGCACTGCACCCTCAGCCAGCGCTGGGCTCCCAGCCAAGCAGGAAGGGACCCCATCTCTGCTGATTCAGCAACTGCTGACTCAGCGTGGGGGGGGGGACAGCCAAGGACTGGGATTGAGGGGAGCTCCAGGGTCTCCCTGTCCCATGACTCGTGGCAGGTGTAGGGCTCAGCACTCAGGAAAGCGCACCTCACACTAGCAGCTGCAGCAAGGGCATACTCAGGGGCTTGGGTCTAAAGGACCCCAGGGGCTAAGACCTGGTGACCTCTGCGAACCTAAAGTCCCGCGCGCAGTGTTGGGCCCACCCGGATCCACAGCCTTCTGGGGCGTCTCTCAGGAGTCTTCAACAGCCCCCACACACACACACACATACCTGGCCAGGAGACACCTCACCTGCAGCACCTGCCAGAACGGAGGAAGGGACCCCCGCAGCCCACCCCCCAGCTCCAACAGGACCCAAGCAGAGATACCCTTTCTGCCTCTAAAGGACCCCAAGAACACAACCCCGAAACAAAGACACCCCTTCCAGGGAGAGGCGAGGCCCCAGCTGAGCCGAGCGCCCCCTCCCACCAGGACAGCCCCGGGCACGCGGCCTGAGGCCGGGCAAAGGCGGAGCTGCCCGGATGCCGTCGTGGGCACGACCGCGCGCCCCCCGCCAACCCTGATACTCACACGTCCTTGGCGGGCAGCGCCCGGCCTTCCACCACGCGGATGTGCAGAGAGCTGCTCTCGGCCATGGCGCGGGGCCCGAACTTTCCGGGCAGGAGGCGTCCGGGTCCCGAGCCTGGACCTGGGGCATCTACCTGTCACCAGCTGCGAGCCTGGCACCCTGCCCGGAGCTCGCGGCGCCACCTGTCCGAGATGAGGCGCGAACAGCCGGACTGACGGGAGGTTCGGGGAGGAGCGCAGGTGCCAGGGAGGGGGGCCCAGGCTCCACAGGTAGGCGCGCTCCGAGCCGCCGGCGGGGCGCAGGGACACCGGCCTACGGCCTCGGCTTCTGAGCTCGGGGAGGACCGCCTGGGCGGGGAGGGGGCGGGAGAGAGGCCCGGCGCCTTCCCCCCAATCCCGCCTCCTGCGGGGTCCCCCGCCCGCCTGCGCCCCGTGCGCGCCCCCTGCCGGCGCCCCAGGCTAGCGCCAGAGCGCACGGGCCGCGGAGAGCCCGGGAGGGCGGGGCTGGAGGGGGCGGGGCGTCGGTCTCGGCGAACCGGCCTCGGCCCCCACGACCCCGAGCCTTCCAGGCCCGTGATCTGCGGCTTCGCGCCTCGCCGCCCTCCGCGGCCGCCTCGGGGTCCCACCTGTGCCGCCGCTCCCGGTCCTCGAGCAGCACCCGCGGTTGGGGAAGCGCTGCTTTCAAGATACCCTGGGGTCCCCTCACCGTCGAACGAGAGGCCCCAGCGCCCGCTTCGATCGCATCTTAGTTCCCAGGGACCCCAAGCGACGGCGGAAGCGTGGCGATGGCTCGGCCAAGAGGGGCGGCTGTGCGGGGCGGGGGGTGCGGGGACCCTGGCGGCGGGGAGCCTGGGCCCGGTGCTGCTCCCACAGGTGCCCTGTGCGCTCTTGCGCGGTTGCCCCGTCTGTGTGTCAATAAACAGGTTCAGAGAGTTTGAGTTGCATGGTTAGTTACCTGCTGCCTTCCTTGCGTGCTTCCTGGCTGTGCCCCTGACCAGCTCTGTGGTCTGGGGCATGGCCCCTAACCGCTCTGAGCCTGGGCTCGGTTTTCTACTGTGTTTGGTGGGGGTGGCCAGTGGAGCTGGAAGGGTGTAGAGGCACAGGAGGGAATACAGCCAGGGTCTCAGGATGGATCGCCATCCCAGGGTGACCTAAACCTAGACATCACCTCTCCCGGGATCCCTTTGAGAGTGTCTCCACTCAAGTGTGTGCGTTTTCCACGTTTTAAATGAGGTAGGCCCATGCCAGGGTCGCACTGATGCCCACTTGCTTCTCCTTGACAGGGCTGTGGACTGGCCTGACTCATGGGGTAAGCCCAGGGCTGGGCAGTTGACGCCCTGACCTGCAAGACAAGAGTCCTGTCCGGCCTCAGGAACAACCCAATCATCTTCCAAAATTCCCTCCCAACCTCCCAGCCAGCACCTGGCCAGGCTGGGGGGTGTTCTGAGACCTGGAATTCTCTCCCAGCTGCTCGATGACCCCCAGCTGGAGCCAGGTGGGCCTCAGTGGCCCCATCCTGGAAGTGGACCCAGCCGGCCAATTCAGAGCTTACAAGCATTGCCTGGGGTATCGAGCTGGTGCAGGGAAGATCCAGGATGGTGGCAGGCCTGATATTAAGCAGCTCCCCAAAATAGAGCCTGACAAGGTGGCACACAGCTGTAATGTCAACACTCAGGTGAGGCAGGAGGCTGAGGCAGGAGGATCGCTGAGTTTGGGGCCAGCCTGAAGGACATGGTAAGTTCAAGGCCAGCATGCACTACATAGCAACATGATCTAAAAACAACAGAAAGGTAAAAGTTCAGTCCGGAAGGAAACAGGCTGTAACCTCCTCTTCCAGACGGGGACCTTGTCATCCCTCCCACATTGGGGTAGAGGCTTCTGACTAAAGCTTTTCTCCATGCCCCAGGGAGGCTACAGAGAGCTCAGACAGGGATCCAGCCCCCAGGCTTTTTCGGGGACCTGAGGGCCCTGGCTTTGGGGCCTTTGGACACCAGTCAAATTGCCACCTGGCTGTCTTCCAGAGCTAAGCAGGAAGTCCCCTCCCCAGTCCCCAGGGGGCATGGCCAGGGCTGCAACTGCCAGCCAGGCCTCCAGGGAGCCAGCTCTGTCACCTGCCCTTATCTGCAGTCTGACCCCACAATTCGCCTCGGGCAGTGGCCGAACTCCCTAAATTTTCCACATGGCCTCACCACTTCCTGTTGTGATAGAAGCTTTGACCTGGAACTGGCAGGGGGTGGGGTTTTCCTAGGACAGCCCCTGCCAAGGGACCAGAGTGGGTGTGGGACCTGCTGGGGGCCACTGCCTGGAACAGAGAGGGGAGCTCCGCAGGGTTGTTATAAGAACTGATCGCAGGGCCGGGGAATTAGCTCAGTGGTTCTGGCGCCTGTCTTGCAAGCGCAAGGGCCCGGGTTTGATTCCCCGGTAACCACATAACAATACTGGGTGTGGAGACCCACACCCAGCAGCAACCAGTACCACATATCACAGTGCCGGGCGTGGTGGCTCACGCCTGTAATCCTAGCACTCGGGAGGCAGAGGCAGGAGGATTGTGATGTGAGTTGGAGGCTGAGCTCAGGGCCAGCCTGAACCACAAAGCGAGACCCTGTCTCAAAAAACCTAAAAAAAAAAAAAAAAAAAGAACTGATCGCAGGGGCAGTGTGGGGCACCTGGTTTACTTCTGGCACATAGTAGGTGTTCAAGAAAAGGTCAGGCTCCGCCCTCTGAGCTCCAAACCCACGGTCATCTTCCTGCTTTGTCTTTGCCCTCAGAGTCTGTGCTTGTGGCTGCCAACAGAGAGCACCCGTACAGACTGGAGGACGGG